>JAPEBW010002359.1:0-12804 GCA_027405785.1 Ophiocordyceps robertsii
AGTAGGCTCTTAACTATCCGTAGTTATATCCCGGAAACCTTAGCGGGGTCCGACCGGTAATATTCGTTATATCTCCTTAGGCAAGCCTTTATAGTATATGCTTTAAGCGTTCTTATTGCGGGGTTCCGTAAAGCTTCTTTAAGAGTAAAGTAAGGAGTCTAGGTATAGCCGTTTAGATTTTATAATAACTCCCTTAAGTAAGAAAGAAAAGCTAATATCTTTATTAGTTTAAAGTAAAGATAAAGTAAAGGGGGTGCTAGGTAATAGCTTTATAATAGCGATTTTACGCTATATTAGTAGTGCGCCGTCCTTATCCTTTTAATAGTTTTATCGGCCTATCCGGCCGATAGTAGCTAGGTAGCTTAAGATAGTTAATAGGCGGCTTTATTATAAGTCCTTACTTTATATTTAGTCGTATGGCTTTATCCTTATTAAGGTAATTAGCGCGTTTAGCTAGAACTTATAATAACGTTTTTTTAACTTTCTTTTAAGGCATATATTTAAGCCTTTACTAAGTAGTAAGGAGTCTCCGCGCCGGGGCATACTTAAGTTCCCCGGCGGGATATATTATAAGAGATTAGCTTTATTCGGGCCTTATCTTATATTATTATCTTACTTACCCCTTTTATACCGTTTTTTAATCCTCCGCTAAGTCTCCTATTTTACTTACTAGCCTTATAAGCCGCTTATAAGTAAGATATTATATCCTACTTACTGCTACTATCGTAATTATCCCCCGCTCTTTATCGCTAGGCTTTCTAACTTATTATCCTTTTTACGCGGCGCTACTACCTACGCCTTTCCGCTAACCGATACGTATCTAGCTACTAAGAAGGTATTAAGGTAAGGGTACGCCGTCCCGCTAATATTAATAAGTATAGTAAGCATTAAGGTATCGAATATCTATATTCCCGCTTAAAAGCGGGTAATAAGGTCCTTAATAGCCTTAGTGCTTAACTCCTCGCTCTTAAGGTTTTAAATATGCTTAATAGTCTTAAAGAACCTTTATATAAAGAGGGCCTTAAGGGCGAGAATATAAAGCACGTAGTTAGTATAGCTAATAAGGCGGATATTAAAGCCTAAGAACTTTATTACTTAAGTTAAAGTTAAGTTACGTTTAAACTCTTTGCGGGCTTATAAGTAAAACTTAATGTAGTTTATAGCTAGGCGGAAACTCTTAATTATTATAATCTTATCGCCGGAGTATAGGCTTATAAAGCTAAGTCTATTAAGAATTATATTAGTTACTACTAGCGGCTTTTATAAGATTAAGCGGCGGAATATATCGCGAGGCTAGTTATTACTATCTCCTCCGGTTAAGGAGGGATAGCGGATAGACTATAATAAGGCGCTTATACGCTTTTATATAGCTAGGCTAAGCATAGCGGCGGGCGGGAAGAGCGTTCGCTAAGCGGGACTAAACGGGTCCTTAAGGCCTATAGCGGCTATAAGCTAAGAAGGGGATTTTATAGCATAGGCTAGACCGCGTATAAAGCGAGATAAGGTTTTAGCCGTAGTCGCTTAAGACGCCGCTATAAACCTAGCTATAAACTAGTTAAGCTAGGCCTTAAATATATAGTTAAGGATAGCGCGGATATCGTTTTAGTTATTTAGCTAAAGTGGGTTTCCGCTAGCTACGGCGGCTACTATAAATCTTAAGACTATAGTAAAGTTAGCTAACCTTAAGGCGTTAAGTATTAGCTAGTTATTCCGCTAATAAAGATTTCTAGCTACGCTTTAAAAAATATACGGGCGGCGGGGGCTTCCGGATAGTAAGAGTTAAGCGGGAGGTATAGCGGAGTTACCGCGAAACCGGCCGTTTAGACCTCGCTATAGTATAAGGCCGGGAGGCGAGTCGTTTAAGTTAAGTGTTTAAAGAGGGTAGTATAGGCTATCCTTTATAGTGCTATAGTTTAAGTTAAATCTATTAGCTCGGGCGCGGCTACGGAAGGCGGTATAGGTTTATATAAAGGCTTAAACTTAAAGGTTTTAGCTCTCGCTAAGGGACTTAAGGCTATAAAGGATAGCTGCCTCGTTTCTATAAAGCTTAAGAGCTTATTTATATCCTTTATATTAAAGGTATAGGGGCTTATAAGAAAGCGGGCTAAAGAAGTAGTTACGGAATAGCTAGTCTTAGCTATAGGAGACGTTAAATAATAAAGGGACTTAAAATAGGAGTATAAGAATTATAGGCTTAAGGTAAAGAAAGTTATATATATAGGAGTAAGCGAGGTACGGCGGGCTATAGCCGGCGGTAAAGGGAAATATAGTTATAAAAGGAAGAAAGGAAGGGAGAGAGGGCAGGCGGCGGAGAGAATTTAAATAAGTATACTATAAAGCTAAAAAGGCTTTATTGCTTAAAGTAAATAGCAGTATATTATTATTAAAATAACTAATTACCTTAAGCATAGTAAGTTATAGTTTCTTATAACTTATAGTAGCTTTTAAGTCTTATACCTAGGCTTAACTGCTTAATTCTTTTAATCGGAGAGTTTTATATTAAGTTATAAGGGCCGCGCGTTATACTCTTATCTAAACTACTTAAGTAGCTAACTCCTTTTATGCTTTTTCGAAGGCTTTTACGATCTTCGGCGAGAAGACCGCTTTTTTATTTACCTATAAGTTATAGCTGCTTAGCTAGCCTTTTTAAGCTATAAGGAACTCCTTCTTTAGCTTTCCGCCGCCTTTTTTTATCGTATAGCTTTATAAGATTCGTTTTACTTCTTACTTATTTAAGTAAGGTATCCCTTTATCTTAAACTAGTCTTAAGCGTATAGCTAGCTTATCCGCTAAGCGTAGTTATACTACCGAAACGACTAAATAAATATTTAAGGACCTTTTTATATCTAGCCGGTATACGAGCTATTTTACTTTAGCGGTAACCTTAAACGGCCCGGTGCGTCTTTCTTAAAGCTTTGCTAGTCTGCCGTCCGCGATATAGTAGCCTTTACCGAGCTATAGCTAAGCCTAATCGCTAAGCTTAAATTCTTATAGGCGGTGTTTCTTATTATATCTATCCTTTATAGCGGCCTAAGTATAAGCGATAGCTAACTTAGCTTTTTCTTATAAGACCTCTTAGTTCTATAGGTATAAGTAGTTACTTAAGAACCGGAGGCCGTTATCTATTTTTATCCTTATAATAAGCTTATTAAGGGCCGCGTAAATTACTAAGGAGAAGGAATTATTAAGGCTAAACTAAAAGGCGACTAGCGTATTAGTTTAGTATAGGTCTAGGAAATTAGCGGTAAAGAATCGTAGCGTGATTTCTATAGTTTAGTTTCGCCTTTCCGATAAGCTATCGGTTTAAGGGTGCTAGGCGGTAGATATAAGAAGCTTTAATTTAAAGGCTTACTATAAGGTCCGCTAAAATACTAAGGTAAACTTTATATCCTAGTTAGAGATTATCCCCTTCGGAATCCCTTAGTTAGCGCGGAGTAGTTTAGTATATAATGCTTATACTTAGTCTTCCGCTATAAACTAGTCGTTGCTTAAGATAAGGAGATATATTTTTAAGAATTTATTAGTTATAGTTAATAAGGTATTAAAGAAGTTCTTTATAGGATCTTTTTATAGGGATTATTTAGCTTAAACTATTAAGAGCTTAATAATAAAGTCTATTATTATTATATAGTATAAAACCGGCGGGCTTTAAATTAAGATAAGCTACCTTAGCGTCTTATCTTAGTCGGTTTAATTACGGTAGTAAGTCTCGTAGCTATCTATAACCTCGTTTATATATCTACTAAGCTATAAGATTAAGAAGCTTTCGGATAGGTCTTACTATATATAAGTACGGCCGGTATAAAAGTATTTAGTATAAGCGTCTTTAACGATCTCCTTAGCGTAAGTCTTAAGGATATATAGTCTCCTACGTTTATCGTTCTCCGTAAAGTATAGCAACCTTTATAACCGGAGGAATAAGAGTTTAAGGACCCTATCCTTATCGCTAAGCTACGCTATAATTTTTACTTACTATATATCTTCTATATATCTATTGATTATTTTCTAGCGGAGCGGCAATTTAATTAATGCTTTCGCGTAAAGGAACACGCGGTCCGTTATCTCGTCTTCTTAAATACGTTTTAATTCCCCTTTTTAGTTCGGGGATACCGGCCTATCGTCTTAGTACGGTAAACATAAGAGCGCGTTTAGTACGACGTTTTTAACGCTTAGGATATAGTATACCTTAAGCGGGAATTAGCTTAAGTATTAAGACGCGAGGACTAGCTTATCGTTAAATTTTATGCTAGTAAAGAATAAGAATTTCTAGTATATAATTCCGTAGGTGCTTATATAGTTAGTAAAGACGACTACTTATAGTATTCTTACGGATAGTACTATAGTACGTAGCTTATATACTGCCTATATTAAACCGGCTACTTTAAGTTCCGTAGGCTAATATTAAGGTTCTTCGCCTTAAAGGGCGCGGCTTAAGTAAACGATAAGCTAAACCTTAGTCTAAGCTAGTAGCGTTTTTTTATCTTATTCCGTGCTTTCTTTTAAGTAAAAAGCTATAGCCGCTACTTCGTATTTTCGGGATATATCGATCTAAATAAATAGTTATTAAGCGGGGTTAAAGTAGTAAATTATTTAGGGCTCGGTAAGTTTCTTAGTTAAAATCGCGAAGGCCTTTTTCTCTTTTAAAGTAGGCTAAAAAGCGGCTTTTGCGGCGTATCGAGCCCGTCCTTAGCCCCTTAAAGGGACTCCGTCTTCCTATCTTACTTAGTATAGCTCCGTCTTTCGTTTTTATAGGATGTCGACTTCCTTAGCAAAATGCGGGACTATATAGCGTAGCTACCTAGTAAGGCCGATCTATTTCTTAAGCTATTAAAAGTTCTTTAAGAACGCGATATCCCTTAAGGCTTATACGCGTTCGTTTATATTTATTAAGCCGATAGCGTTTACCTTAAATCCGAGGAGCTATATAAACGGGTACGCTAAGAAGGACTTTAGTCTAGATAAAGTAATATTATAATCGTAAAAGGCGCGGAATACGGCTTTTAGATATTAAAGGTATTCTTCGGCCGTATTAAAGTAGATAATAATATCGTCGATATAGGCTACTGCGTATTTTTAGTATCTACGGAGGACGTTATCGATAAACCTTTAAACGTATACTAAGGAGTTCTTAAAACTTATAAGTATTATTAGTAATCTTTTTAGCCCGCGATAGCTTATAACCGTAAACCTTTCTTAGTAGTCTTAGTAAACTAAGAACTAGTAGAAAAACGATTATACGTTTACCGCACTAATAAACTTCTTTCCTTAAAGGCGTTTAATTATATTGCTTTAAAGGGGCATTAAGTAAGCGTTTAAGGTAATAATAGCGTTAATCCCTTATAAGTCTACGACTACTTATCCCTTTTCCTTTCCGTTTACCGTCTTTTATACTACGAATACCGGCGCTATAAACGGGGTTAGCCTATAAACTCGTTTTAATCGGCCCTATATAGTTAGCTAGCCGAATATTATATTTACTACCTTCTTATCTTTATCGCTTAATAAGTATAATCTTAATACGACTTATTAGTATTGCTATCCTTTTACTAAAGGAATGCGTATATATTCGGATTCGTTTATATATACTACTCCTTCGTTCTTTTAAAAGCGGGGAAACGATTAAAGGATATCTTAGACTTTTAATACGTATTTTAAGTCTTTAGTATAGATCCGGACGCCCTTATTAGTAGTAAGTTCGGGTAGGTCCTTAGTTCGGCCGATTTTAAGTTTATAGTTTATAGTAAGATCCTTTTATAGGAAGTCCTTAGCTAGGTCTATTTTATTTAGACTTTCTATAAGGGCTTCTGCTAAGGGAGCCGTGGCGTTAACCTCCTTATATAGCTAAAACTGCTTATCGAGGTCCGTAATTATCCTTACCTTTTAGCTTTAGCGGAGCACTAATAGTTCCTTAAAATAGTTTATCGCTATAAAGCTCTTATAATCCTATATTATTATCTAGGCAAGCTTAAGGTTATCGGGGAAAAATATTATATTATGCTTTAATAGCGGCGCCCGGACTTATATAGGTAAGGCGTAGCTAAAACTAGCTAGAATCGTCGTAGTAACTAAGTAAATTACCCGTCTATATATCGCTAGTCTTAGCTAAACTATCTTAACTTTGGCTTTAATCCTTTTATAGGCCCCGATCCGTAAGACCGATATAGAGTTAATAAGGTCCCCTTAATAAGGAACTAAAAAGTCTTAGCTAAGTAATATATTAGCTACTAAGCGTTTTACTATTTAGGCGCCGATCCTTACTTTTACAACCGCGAGGCTACCGTCTAGCCTTTTTAGTATATAAGCGGTAAATTCCGCTTATTTAATAGTAGCTATCCTTCTTACTCCTTAGATAGGAATTCGTTAAGAGGAGTCTATAGTTATATCCTAAAAGGTCTTTACTAAGTCGGCTTAAATAAGGCTTTAGTCTGCCTTAGTGTCCGTATAGGCTTTAATACTTATCCTAGGCCCTTTTTTTCCGTAGACTAATAAGCGTGCGTAGGTAAATTATAACGGCCTATCGGGGTTTAATAGCTAGACGTTAAGGGAAGCCTTAACTATTTAGACGTTTTATAGCTTTTAAATAACTACTTACTATACTAAGCTATATCTTTATATAGCAACGTCGCGGTTAAGGTTAAGGGGGTGTTTATCTTTAACGTATTAGTAAAGCTTATTCTTTAAGGGGAATGCTTTACCGTAAAATCCGCATGCTTTATCGGCCTCTTATATTAAGTTTATTATAGTATAGATTGCGGTTTCCTTTAAGCTCTTATTAGTGTCTAACTAAGCTCTTTCCGTATTATACTCTTTATCCTTTAAATAGTCGTTAGTCTTTACTATAGTACCTTTCTCGGTCGCGGGGTACGCCTATTTTAGCTTTAGCGTTAGCGAGTATATAGTCTTAAAAGTCCTTTCTCTTTTTAGCCGGAGGACCTCGACTTATATTCTTAGCTATTCGGGCGGGTTTCTTCCTTAACTTAGCAAGCGCTATAAGGTTTAAGGTATATCCGCCTTTACTAAGCGGTTTAAAAACGTAACCCTTAGTCTTAGTAAGCTTTTAATAAATAGCCGGGGTATCCCGGACTATCCTCTAAGCGCGTATAGGGTATAGCTAATCGGCCCTTGCCTTTTTATAGGTTAAACTTATTTCTTTCGCGCTAATAAGTGCTTTTAAGATCCTTAAGTATATTTAACTTATAGCTAAGAAAGAATTTCCTTATATTTATTAATCTATTTATTAATATCCTCGTTCCTTACTAAGCGTTATAAGGATTTTTATAAGTAGATATCTAGCTTTTAGTAAATTACTATAGTTAAGTAGTTTAGCTAGTAAAGCGCGGCCTTAGCTTTACGTTATAAGCATAATATCTAAGACTTAAAGTCGGATCTTATTACTATATCTTCGATAGTAAAGTGCTTTTTATTAAGTGCCTATATCGCTATATTTAAGCGGATTTTAAACCGTTTTTATAAGGCGGATATCTATTAGCTTAGTCTAACGCCGGGCTCGCTAAGTTCTTCTTATTATAGTTCCGAAAGGTCCCCGGAATACTATTCCGCCGCACTTCCTTAAAAGAAGGAAGGTAGTTAGATAGCTAATTCGTCTATATAGGCCTCGCCTTTACTAGCGTTTTAGCGGATAAAGTTAATAAAACGGTCTACTCCTTAAAACGTACTAGCTTTATTATCTTCTTAAACTTCGTCGAAAGATGCTTTTAAAGGTCTTAATAGGTTAAATCTCCTTATATCCTTAGCTTATAGTTAAGGTTTTTCCTAAGGCTTAGTAAGCGTATCTTCTTTTCTTAATACTTAAAGGAGACTAAGGAATTATTCGTTTAATATTACTACTATTCTTACTAAGGGGCTTAAGGCTATACTTAGTCTTAGTATCTACGCGCTTAGTATAGATAGGTTTAGCCCGCTAAGGGTATCGCTTATCGCGTCCTTATCGCTTATTATTAAGGTCTTAGTCTTAATACTTTCGCTAAGCGCTTAACCTTCCGTTTTATATACGTCCCGGAATTTAGTGCGCTATAAGGCCCCCGGCGTAAGAAGCTCGTTTTTATTAATTAAGAGTCCCGAAAATGCCTTAGTTAGCGCGGTTATAGCGGATAAGGCTAAATAGTAATACTAAACTAAAAAACTACCGGGTATCCTTTAAGGCGGATTTTTAGTTAAGGCCCTTAAGCTAAACTTTATTAGTAGTATGCGGTGGAAATATCCGCTAAGCTTATCGTCCCGGGGAAAGAGTAACTTTATTATAAGCTCGATCCGGAGGGTATTTAGCGGGCGGGGAGCTAGATAGTTTTAAGGTTAGCTCGTCCTTACTTCTTCTATTTAAAGGATAATCGATCCGTCTAAGTAATACTAAATTTAGTTTACTCGGTTATATAGATTCTATCGTTTTATAGTCTATCCTTTATTAGTATTCTAAAAGCGGATTGCCTCTTAAAGAGTAGTAGTCTTAGCTTAGCTAAGTAAGACTCGTTTTATATCTTATTTAGCTTTATAAGCTATCGCGGTATAATACCTTAAAAAGGGGTAAGGGAGATTATTAAACCGGTATGCTTAGTAAGCCGCGGCCTTTTCCGCTTTTACGGCTTACTTATCTTAAAGTTTTATTACGAGCGCGTTAAGGAAGAGGTACTTATTATTAAAGTTAGACTTAAAGGCTAATAAGAGCTTCTTACTAAAGAAAATGTTATTTAGTATTTAACTTCTTATAAGATAAGTACTTAATCGTGCGATATAGTCGCTCTTAGCTTAGCGGATATTTAAGGGATTTCTATTTAAATAGGTAGGAATTGCTATTATTTACTACGCCTTATAGCGTAAGGATAAGGGGATAAAGTGCGGACTAATTACCGCCGGTCGGGGCCGGTACTACGGACTAATTACCGCCGGTTAAGGCCGGTATTATAAACTAATTACCGCTAGTCGGGCTAGTATAATAAACTAATTACTATATATAAATATATATAGGGGTTTAAAAATAGTAAAAAGCTTATCTATTTCTTAAAGGTATAGCTAGCTACTTTATACTTAGTTTTTTAAGCTAATTCTAAGGATCTTTAACTATACTATCCGTAATACGTAAAGTAAACTATAGATATCCTTATAAAATCGCTTAATAAACTAAGTATAAGCCCGGTTAAAAATACTATAAACTATAGTTAAGGAAATCCCTTAAATATCCTTAGATATCCCTTAAAAATCGCGGTAAGGTTTATTTTATATCTTCCGGGGTGCTTTTATAATTAAAAACGGGTCGAACTATAGTTAAGATATCCCGCGGAAATCCTTAAAAATCCCTTAAATATACCGGCAGAATCTGCTTAATAGTTTCTACGGTATCTCCCTTAGTTAAAGACGTCGTAAACTATAGTTAAGTAGGCTTTTAACCCTTTATAGTTATATCTTAGAAACTTTAGCGGGGTCCGATTAGTAATATTTATCGTATCTCTTTAAGCGAGCTTTTATAGTATATGCTTTAAGCGTTCTTATCGCGGGGTTTTATAGGGCTTCTTTAAGAGTAAAGTAAGAAGTCTAAGCATAGCTATTTAAATTCTATAATAACTCCTTTAAGTAAGAAAGAAAAGCTAACGTCCTTATTAGTTTAAAGTAAGAATAAAGTAAAAGGGGTATTAAGTAATAGCTTTATAATAGCGTCTTTATACTATATTAATAGTGCGCTATCTTTATCCTTTTAATAGTTTTTTCGGCCTATCCGGCTAATAGTAGCTAAGTAGCTTAAAATAGTTAATAGGCGGCTTTATTATAGCTCCTTACTTTATATTTAATCGTGTGGCTTCGTCTTTATTAAAGCAATTAGTGCGTTTAGCTAAAACTTATAATAAAGTTTTCTTACTTTCCTTTAAAGCATGTGTTTAGGCCCTTATTAGGTAGTAAGAAGTCTCCGCGCTAGGAAATACTTAAGTTCTTTAGCGGGATATATTATAAGAGATTAACTTTATTCCGGCCTTATTTCGTATTATTATCTTACTTACCTTTCCTACGCCGTTTTTAATCCTCCGCTAAGTCTCCTGTTTTACTTACTAGCTTTATAAGCCGCTTATAAGCGAGATATTATATCTTACTTACTGCCGCTATTATAGTTATCCCCCGCTCTCTATTACTAAGCTTTCTAACTTATTATCCTTTTTACGTAGCGCTACTACCTACGCCTTTCTACTAACTAACACGCGTTTAGCTACTAAGAAGGTATTAAGGTAAGGGTAAGCCGTCCCGTTAATATTAATAAGTATAGTTAGCACCGGGGTATTAAATGTTTATATTCTCGCTTAAAAGCGGGTAACGAGGTCCTTAATAGCCTTAATACCTAACTCCTCGCTCTTAAGGTTTTAAACGTGCTTAATAGTCTTAAAGAACCTTTATATAAAGGGGGCCTTAAGGGTAAGAATATAAAGCGCGTAGTTAGTGCGGCTAATAAGGCGGATATTAAAGCTTAAAAACTTTATTGCTTAAGTTAAAGTTAAGTCGCGTTTAAACTCTTCGCGGGCCTATAAGTAAAACTTAGCGTAGTTTATAGCTAGGCGGAAGCTCTTAATTATTATAATCTCGTTACCGGAATATAGGCCTATAAAGCTAAGTCCGTTAAGAATCGTATTAGTTATTACTAACGGCTTTTATAAAATTAAGCGGCGGAATATATCGCGAGGCTAGTTATCGCTATCTCCTCCGGTTAAGGAGGGATAGTAAATAGACTATAATAAGGCGCTCGTACGCCTTTATATAGCCGGGCTAAGCATAGCGGTAAGCGGAAAGAGCGTTTGCTAAGCGGGACTAAACGGGTCCTTAAAGCTTATAGCGGCTATAGGCTAAGAAGGGGATTTTATAGCACGGGCTAGACCGCGTATAAAACAAAACGGGGTTTTAGCTATAGTAGCTTAAGACGCTGCTATAAACCTAGCTATAAACTAATTAAGCTAGGCCTTAAATACGTAGTTAAGGACGGCGCGGACGTCGTTTTAGTCGTTTAGCTAAAGCGGGTTTCCGCTAGCTATAGTAACTACTATAAATCTTAAGATTATAGCGATATTAGCTAACCTTAAAGCGTTAAGTATTAGCTAGTTATTCCGCTAATAAAGATTTCCGGCTACGCCTTAAAAAATATATAGGCGGTAGGGGCTTTTAAATAGTAAGAGCTAAGCGGGAGGTATAGCTAAGTTACCGCGAAACCGGCTATTTAAACCTCGCTATAGTATAAAGCTAAGAGGTAAGTCGTTTAAGTTAAGTGTTTAAAGAGGGTAGTATAAGCCGTTCTTTATAGTACCGTAGTTTAAGTTAAATCTATTAGCTTAAGCGTAGCTATAAAAGGCGGCGTAGGTTTATATAAAAGCTTAAACTTAAAAGTTCTAACTTTCGCTAAGAGAGTTAAGGCTATAGAGGATAGCCGCCTCGTTTTTATAGAGCTTAAGGGCTCGCTTATATCCTTCGTATTAAAAGTATAAGGGCTTATAAGAGAGCGGGCTAAAGAAGTAATTATAAAATAGCTAATCTTAACTATAAGAGATATTAAATAATAAAAGGACTTAAAATAAAAGTATAAAGATCGTAGGCTTAAGGTAAAGAAGGTTATACGTATAAAAGTAAGCGAGGTATAGCGGGCTATAGCTAGCGGTAAAGGGAAATATAGTTATAAAAAGAAGAAAAGAAAGAAAAGAGGGTAAGCGGCGGAAAGAATTTAAATAAGTATACTATAAAGCTAAAAGGGCCTTATTACTTAAAGTAAACGGCGGTATATTATTATTAAAATAACTAATTACTTTAAGTATAGTAAGGTATAGTTTCTTATAACTTATAGTAGCTTTTAGGTCTTATGCTTAGGCTTAACCGCTTAATTCTTTTAGTTAAAGAGTTTTATATTAAGTTATAAAGGCCGTGCGTTATGCTCTTATCCGAACTACTTAAGTAGCTAACTCTTTTTATGCTTTTTTAAAGGCTTTTACGATCTTTAGTAAGAAGACCGCTTTTTCGTCTACCTATAAGTTATAGCTACTTAGCTAGCCTTTTTAAGCTATAAGGAACTCTTTCCTTAGCTTTTTACTACCTTTTTTTATTATATAGCTTTATAAGATTCGTTTTACTTCTTACTTATTTAAGTAAGGTATCCTTTCGTTTTAAACTAGTCTTAAGTATATAGCTAGCTTATTTACTAAGCGTAGTTATACTACTAAAACGACCGGATAAATATTAAAGGACCTTTTTATATTTAACTAGTATATAAGCTATCTTACTTTAGCGGTAACTTTAAACGGCTTAGTACGTCTTTTTTAAAGCTTTACTAGTTTACTATCCGCGATATAATAGCCTTTACTAAGCTATAGCTAGACTTAATTACTAGGCTTAAATTTTAACGGGCGGTGTTTTTTATTATATCTATCCTTTATAGCGGCTTAAGCATAAGTAATAACTAACTTAGCTTCTTCTTATAAAACTTCTTAGTTTTATAAGTATAAGTAGTTACTAAAGAACTAAAGGCCGTTATTTATTCTTATTCTTATAATAAGCTTATTAAAAGCCGCGTAAATTACTAAGGAGAAGGAATTATTAAGGCTAAACTAAAAGGCGACTAGTATATCGGTCTAGCGTAAGTCCGGGAAATTAGCGGTAAAGAATTATAGCGCGATTTCTATAGTTTAGTTTCGCCTTTCCGATAAGCCGTCGGTTTAAGAGTACTAAGCAGTAAATATAAAAAGCTTCGATTTAAAGGCTTACTATAAAGTCCGCTAAAATACTAAGGTAAACTTTATATCTTAGTTAAAGATTATCCCCTTTAAAATC
>JAPEBW010002360.1:0-12785 GCA_027405785.1 Ophiocordyceps robertsii
TTATATAATAAAGAAAGGCAGCGGAAAGCTAAGGAAGGAGTTTTTTATAGCTTAAAAAGGCTAGCTAAGTAGCTATAACTTATAGGTAAACGAAAAAGCGGTCTTCTTACCGAAGATTGTAAAAGCCTTCGAAAAAGCATAAGAGGAGTTAGCTACTTAAGTAGTTTAAATAAAAGCATAATACGCGGCCCTTATAACTTAATATAAAACTCTTTAACTAAGAGAATTAAGCGGTTAGACCTAAGTATAAGACTTAAAAGCTACTATAAGTTATAAGAAACTATAACTTACTATGCTTAAGGTAATTAGTTATTTTAATAATAATATACCGCCGTTTACCTTAAGCAATAAGGCCTTTTTAGCCTTATAGTATACTTATTTAAATTCTCTTTACCGCCCGCCCTCTTTCCTTTTTTTTCTTCCTTTTATAACTATATTTCCCTTTACTATCGGCTATAGCCCGCCGCACCTCGCTTACTTCTATACGCATAACCTTCTTTACTTTAAGCCTACGATCCTTATACTCCTATTTTAAGTCCCTTTATTATTTAACGTCTCCTATAGCTAAGACTAGCTATTCCGTAATTACTTCTTTAGCCCGCTCTCCCGCAAGCCCCTACGCCTTTAATACAAAGGATATAAGTAAGCCCTTAAGCTTTATAAAAACGAGGTAGCTATCCTCTATAGCCTTAAGTCCCTTAGTAAGAGTTAGAACCTTTAAGTTTAAGCTTCCGCATAAACCTACGCCGCCTTCCGTAGCCGCGCTTAAGCCGATAAATTTAACTTAGATTATAGTACTATAAGGGACGGCCTATACTACCCTTTTTAAATACTTAACTTAAACGACTCGCCTCCCGGCCTTATGCTATAGCGAGGTCTAGATAGCCGGTTTTGCGGTAACTTAGCTATACCTCCCGCTTAGCTCTTACTATCCGGAAGCCCCTACCGCCTATATATTTTTAAGGCGTAGCTAGAAATCTTTATTAGCGGAATAACTAGCCGATACTTAACGCCTTAAGGTTAGCTAACCTCGCTATAGTCTTAAGATCTATAGTAGCCGCTATAGCTAGCGGAAACCCGCTTTAGCTAAACGACTAAAACGACGTCCGCGCCGTCTTTAACTATATATCTAAAGCTTAGCTTAACTAGTTTATAGCCGGGTTTATAATAGCGTTTTAAGCGACTACGGCTAAAACCTTATCTCGCTTCGTACGCGGTCTAGCCTATACTATAAAATCCCCTTCTTAACTTATAGCCGCAATAGGCCTTAAGGACCCGTTTAGTCCCTCTTAGCGAACGCTTTTCCCGCCCGCCGCTACGCTTAGCCCGGCTATATAGAGGCGTATAAGCGCCTTACTATAGTCTATCCGCCGTCCCTCCTTAACCGGAGGAGATAGCGATAATTAGCCTCGCGATATATTCCGCCGCCCGATTTTATAGGAGCCGCTAATAGTAACCGATATAATCCTTAACGGACTTAGCTTTATAGGCCTATACTCCGGCGACGAGATTATAATAATTAGGAGTTTCCGCTTAGCTATAAACTACGCTAAGTTCTACTTATAAGCCCGCGAAGAGTCTAAACGCGACTTAACTTTAACTTAAGCAATAAAGTTCTTAGGCTTCGATATCCGCCTTATTAGCCGCACCGATTACGCGCTTTATATTCTCGCCTTTAAGGCCCCCTTTATATAAAGGTTCTTCGAGACTATTAAGCATATTTAAAACCTTAAGAGTAAGAAGTTAGGCACTAAGGCTATTAAGGACCTCGTTACCCGCTTTTAAGCGGGAATATAAACGTTTAATACCCCGGTGCTTACTATACTTATTAATATTAGCAAGACGGCGTACCCTTACCTTAATACCTTCTTAGTAGCTAGATATACGTTAGTCGGCGGAAAGGTATAGGTAGTAGCGCCGCGTAAGAAGGATAATAAGTCGGAAAGCCTAGCGATAAAGAGTAAGGGATAACTATAATAGCGGTAGTAAGCAAAATATAATATCTTGCTTATAAGCGGCCTATAAGGCTAGTAAGTAGAATAAAAGACTTAGCGGAGGATTAAAAAACGGCGTAAGAAAGGAAAGTAAGATAATAATACGAGATAAGGCTTAAATAAAGCTAGTCTCTTATAATATATCCCGCTAAGGAACTTAAGTATACCCCGGCGCGGAGACTCCTTACTACTTAGTAAGGGCCTAAACACACGCTTTAAAAGAGAGTTAGAAAAACGTTACTATAAGTTTTAGCTAGACGCGCTAATTACCTTAATAAGGATAAAGCTATATAACTAAATATAAGGTAAGGATCTACGATAAAGCCGCTTACTAACTATCTTAAGCTACCCGGCTACTATTAGCTAGATAGGCTAATAAAACTATTAAAAGGATAAGGACGGCATACTACTAATATAGCATAAAATTGCTACTACGAAGCTATTACCTAACACCCCCTTTACTTTATCCTTACTTTAAACCGATAAAGACGTTAGCTTTTCTTTCTTACTTAAGGGAGTTATTACGGAATCTAAATAGCTATGCCCGGACTCCTTACTTTACTCTTAAGGAAGCCTTACGGAACCTTATAATAAGAACGCTTAAAGCACGCACTATAAAAGCTCGCTTAAGGAGATACGACGAATATTACTAATCGGACCCCGCTAAGGTTTTTAAGATATAACTACGGATAGTTAAGAGCTTACTTAACTATAGTTTATAATATATCTAACTATAGAAGATACCGTAGAAACTATTAAGCGGATTCCGCTAGTATCTTTAAGGGATTTCTAAGGATTTCCGCGGGATATCTTAACTATAGTTTAACCCGTTTTTAACTACGGAAACACCCCGGAAGATATAAAACAAACCTTACCGCGATTTCTAAGGGATATTTAAGGATATTTAAGGGATTTCCCCGATTATAGTCTATAGTATTTCTAACCGGGCTTATACTTAGTTTATTAGGCGATTTTACGAGGATATCTACGGTTTACTTTATATACTACGGATAGTATAGTTAAAGATCCTTAGAATTAGCTTAGAGAACTAAGTATAAAGTAGCTAGCTATGCCTTTAAGAAATAAATAAGCTTTTTACTATTTCTAAACCCTTATATACGATTATATGCGGTAATTAGTCTATAGTACCGGCCCCGACTAGCGGTAATTAGTCCGTAGTACCGGCCCCGACCGGCGGTAATTAGTCCGCGCTTTATCCCCTTATCCTTACGCTATAAGGCGTAGTATATACTATAAAAAGAGCTATAGTTATACTATAGCGAATAACTAAGAGTTAGGCTAATATATAGCCGAAGTCGTATAAAGCTTTACTTAAAGGCCTTTAATACTTATTTTCTTATAATCTAAAGACTTATTAAGTTTATTAGTTTTAAGATTCCTTATTAAAAAATATACTTTATTACTATTAAAAAAAAGGGTTTAAAGACTATTTTTTATTATAATAATATAATATCTTCTTAATAAAATATTTTAATTTTAATTTTATAAATCTATATAAGCTAATTAACTACTTAAAGTTAAATATAGCATTTTTAGCTATAACTTCTTAAAGTAAAGAAGACTTATTAGCTTTTAATATAAAGCTATAATTTGTAAATACTAAAGTATTTTTAATAAGCTTAAAATAAAAAGTATTATACGCTAACTATACTATAAGCAATTTAAAACGCTAATTATCCTACTTATAATTTATATAGCTTTTAAGATATTACTTAAGCGTTTAACTTAATTATTTTATTATTCTATTTATAATAAGGTAAAAAGCAGTAAATAATTTATACTTTATGCTTAAGGCTTAAATTAAGCTTTACTAAAACTCGAAAATAAATTTCTAATCTTTATTTAAAATAATTAAACTTAAAAGTTATAACGGGTCGGCCTTAACGGGGCTATAGCACGTAGTTATACTACTGTTCGTTACTACGGGGCAGCTATTTAATCTACCCGCTACGGTAGGTGGTGCGCTAAGCGCACGGCAAAAAAAGACGAATTAACTAAGCTGCTAGCTAGTTAATTAACCACGCCTATTAAGGGTCGGTTACACGGGCGCAGCCCGGGCCTAATCCAGGGCCCAGCCCGTAACACTACACCCTCTTTACCCCGCCACCCTTAGGCGGGGCTAATAGGTCGTCTCCCTTAGCCGGCAGCTATAAGCCTAGGCCTAACGTCGCCTACTAGTCCTTCGGCAGGTCTCGAACCTAAGACCCTTTATTGTAGCTTAGTTAACTATAACGGGTCGGCCTAAACGGGGCTATAGCACGTAGTTATGCTACTATTCGTTGCTGCGGGGCAGCTATTTAATCTACCCGCTACGGCAGGTAGTGCGCTAGGCGCACGGCAAAAGAAGACGAATTAACTAAGCTGCTAGCTAGTTAATTAACCACGCCTATTAAGGGTCGGTTGCACGGGCGCAGCCCGGGCTTAATCCAGGGCCCAGCCTATAATAATAAGACTTTTTAAAGTTATAAAGAAAATAGGAAAAGTAAATTATAAGTTAAAACTTTTTACTAGTTTACTTACTTACCTTATTTTATATATATTTTTACTAAAACTAATTCTATAAGAAGGCTAAGTAATAAAAGAGCTAAACTTAAAAAGAGTTAAAAAGAGTAAATATATAATAAAGGCTATACTCGCTAAGAAGATAGAAAAATAAAAATACTTTTATTTAGTAAAGTAAAAGGATTATCTTAGTTTAGATAATACTTAAAAACTTATAAAGCACTTAAAAATGCTTTAAGAAAAGTTAAGAATTTTAATTAAAAAAACCTTAAAGTAAAAGTAAAAGGAAATTTAATAAAGAAGAAACCTTATAGTTAAGTCTATATAACTTAGTATATTCTTTTTAAAATATGATTCTTTTTATTATTTTAAGAAAGATCCGTAAAAGACGAAATAAGATTTTCTTTAAAGACTTCTTAAGGTTACCCTCTTTAAAGTAAGATTTCTTTAATTGTTTATTTAGCTTCTTAAAGTTAAAAAGAACTTTAAAAAAAGAAGACATTTATATTTTAAAGTTTAAAAAGACCTTAAAAAGGGGAATATATAATAAAAACCTTATTTTATTAGTAATCCTAAGTACTAAAAGTACTAATATTTAATAAAGTATATACTACTAAATATAAAGAAGTAACTAATAAAGTAAATACCGCTAGTTAAAAGTTATAAATATTAAAGTAAATATTAATAGTTATAAGGAGAAATAATATAGCTTAACGGTTAAAGATAGCAAATATTATCTATAAGTAGTATAGGTTAAATATACTTATAATCGCCTTAAGTTAGCTTTAGCTAATAATAAGATTAATATTAGATAAATTAACTAATACTTTATATAATCGACTAATACTTTATATAAAGTTAAAGTAAAAAGCCTCCCTTTAAAAAAGAATAAAATCTTATAAAAGGTTTTAAAATAAGGATATTTAGTCTTATAAGCTAGTTATAAGTAATAAAGCGTATATTACTTATTACTAGTAATAAAAATAGTATAAGCTATTTTTATTAGCTTAATAAGTAGTTTAATAACCTTATAAGTTATATAAAGTATAAGTTATAAATTAGTATATAAAAGTAGATAAAAGCATATAAAAGAAAAGTCTTTTAATAGCTTTAAAAAGATATAAAAAAGGTCTTTTTTTTTTCTTAACTTCTTTCCTTATCTTCTTTCTTCCTTTTTAGCTAGTTTTAACCTAAAAAGACCTATATAATAAAATACCCTTACTTTATTTAGTTAAGTAACTTATACTAAGTCTTTTTCTCTTTTTCCCGCTGTAAATTATAAACTAAAAAAATTATATAAGTATACTTATCTCTATAAAAGATTAGTATCCTTATAATAATAATACTTTACTTATATATAGCTTTTTTAACTTTTTATTTAGCCGTTTTCTTTTATTTTTAGCTATTAAATAAATTAATTATATTTTTAAAAGGCTTTTTATAAAGCTATTTATAATTGTTTTATTAGTTTATACTTATATTAATTAAAAAAAGCTTTTCCTAGCATAATAAATAATTTACTTATAGTAAATATTAATATACTAAGTTTTAGCTAAGTTGCTTTTATATAGTATTATAAGCTATACGTTTTAACTATTTATAAAAACTATAAATAAAGTAAGCTATAGCTAGCTTAGCTTTATTAATAGCTAATACTACTATATTATAACTGTACTTATAAGTATTAAGTTTATAAATTCTACTTAAGTAAATAATACTGTTATAATAATTTATTTTTTACTTTTTTAAAAAATAAACCTAATAGTTAAAAATATAATATAGCTAGCTATAAAGCAATAAGTACTTTAATTATTAGCAAAAAAAGTATTTATATATTTATAAAGTTTAAGGTTTTTAAATAAGTATTTTTTATTATAACTTTATAGTTTAAAGTGTCTTTTATATAGTGTTATAGCATTTTTATAACCGCTATATAGTTATTAATTAAGTTATTATTAGCTTTAAAAAGCTTATTTACTATATATATCATATTTAGCTAAGACATAGACAGAGGCGGCGCACTCTACGAGCCTCGAGATCTGATCAGTAAGAGCCTCTTCAGAGGCGATTCGGGACTCGAGGCTCTGCCTGCCACGGAACACGGCCATGACAGTGCTTGCTCGCTTCCAGCCCACGCAAACCGGTAGAGGCGGCCCTGTATTGGCATCTGCATTGACCACGGCAAGCAGGTCACCGACGGGCTGTCGAGATGCGGCAGAAAGCGTGAGGCGCAATCGTCCGCGGGTGACTTGATGCCAGAATCTCAGCCGCTTGGCAAACGACTTCATCTCAGTCACTCAGTTAATACCCACAAACGAGCACCAAGTTACCGGCCCGTAGGGGAAGATCTCGTCTTGCCCCTCATGCTTCAAGAGCCTATATGAAAGGGGATCAAGAGCCACTCGGGAACTATGGACCAAACTAAACACAACCCTCCTATCTACTCTTTGTCGTCGACGCCGGTTTCCGCTCTACCTCTACCCTTCCGGTCTCATGGCCCCCTTCCCGGAGACGCAGCCCGATACCGTCCCGGCAACGATAGGATTCCGCGTCGAGTGTCATGATGAGCGCTCTTCCTTGAACAATGCTGCTCTGGGCCGAGGTGGCGTCGGAGAAATGAGCCCTCGCGCCCAAGACTTCTTGAATGGCCCAAACAGGTGGCGTAGGACGCTGGACGCGCACCTTTCCTACGCCCGACGACGTGGCCCTACACCATTCATCTCTTTTTTCCAGTCATGGGCGGCCGCCATGACCTGGAGAGAGCATCTGATCCTGCGTGGGGCCAGAATGGTGACCATCCTCGCGGTATGGCTCAAGGACAAGCCGCGCATCTACGACGCGCATCGCATTGCCAGGCAGCTCGGCTACGGCCAAAACTCTGGCGATTCGCGACGACAGCTTCAAGGCCACGAGGATGAGCTTCTTGTCCACGGCGCCATCTCGGCCAACGAGTACAGGATGCTAGCCTGCCTTGCGGGAAACAGCACCATCGTCGAGAGTGTATTTCTCAATCCTGTTCCGTCTCGCATTGCGAGCCTTAGCTTCCAGGCTCTCGTGCCTCGCGGAGTCCTTGGATTGGATCAAACGGGTGGCGGCAATGTGACGGATGCGTTGAGGGCGGAACTGCACAGCCTCTGCGGTCAGGATAACGACCTCAAACTCTGCGTGTTGGTGCTTGTCCTGAGCCGTCAGGACTGGGCCATGACGGAGACGGAGAATGGTATCGACATCTTCGTCAAGCTGCCACTTGGCAACCTCTGTGTGCTTCGGTTTGCTAGATAAGAATCAGGTGGAGGTTCACACGGGGCATGGCAGGATTTTGTGTTTGCATATCCGTACTGTACCTTGAGGGGCAAAGCGTACCAATTCTAGGCAGGAGTCGGGGAGCCCGGCTGTACCTGCCCCGCGATTTTGCGCTTTCGTGCAAACCGGCCCTCACACCGCCCTCGAACCGCCGAGAAAACCACTTCTTGCGCTCATCAACTTGTTGCATTCTCCCTTGTCGCCATTCCGTGCCACCTCCAAGAGCATCATCAGCGTGGACTCACGCACCGTCACGCGCCATGCTGCACTTGAACGTTGACACCGCCTGTGTATGGCTGCTACTCGTAATAACGGCCATGGCATCGTCGGCGCTCCGGTGCATCATGTATCTCACGGGGTCAGTCAGATGTCAACTTCCCGAGGTCATGTTTCTCACTCCAAGCCTCTCATAGACAGCACCACGTCGTGCCCTCGGATCCTGGTCTCACCGCGGACATTACGCACGTCGTTCTCGCCTTCATGCGGTCGGGCGTGTTCAACGTGGACGAAACCCCCGCCTCCTTTCCCCTCTTCACCTCTATTGGCGAGACGCGTCGCCAATTTCAGCATGGCACCGAGGTCATGGTGGCCATTGGCGGCTGGGGCGACTCGCAAGGCTTTGAAGAGGCAGCCCGCAGCAGCCAGTCGAGGAAGCGTTGGGCCCGACAGGTCCAAGCCATGATCAATCGAACGGGCGCCGACGGCGTTGATATCGACTGGGAATATCCAGGGTAAGCCCTTGATAGCTCTATCCCTCCTTTGAACCCGGTAACTGAGTCTGTCAGAGGAAACCGTGATGACTACAAGCTCGTGCCCAATGCCGAGCGAGAGTGGGAGATTGAAGCCTTTGTCCTTTTGCTCCAAGATCTGCGTGCCGCCATTGGTCCCGCAAAGACCTTGTCGATTGCCGTCCCGGGCTTGGAGCGTGACTTGTTGGCATTCACAGCCTCGACGCTACCACGTATCGTGGCCCAGGTCGACTTCATCAACGTCATGACCTATGACATGATGAACAGACGGGATGGGGCAGTCGCCCACCATAGCGGGGTCTCAGAATCTCGCGACAGCCTCGGCCGTTATGCGAAGCGAGGAGCGCCTCCGCGCCTGCTGAACTTGGGTTTGGGCTACTACGTCAAGTGGTTCAGAACTCAGGACTGCGATCCGAATCAACCTCTCGGATGCCCGACTCAGCTGCTCGAAGACCCCAAGACTGGCGCCGACATGGGCAAGACTGGCGCCTTTAGCTGGCACGACGAGACACCCAAGGATCTCGTGCTGTCCTTTGCTCAGGCTCAGACCACGGGAAAGTACTTCGAGGACGGCAGCTATGGGTTTTGGGACGGCGAGGAGAAGCGATGGTGGTCTTTCGACACATCGCGCGTCATCGAGCAAAAGCTGACCGAGATCGTGGGTCCTCGGGGGCTTGGAGGCGTATTTGCCTGGGGCCTCGGTGAAGACGCCCCCAACTTCAAGCACTTGGCGGCCACCCTCAAAGGCGTGCGAGCTGAGACTCGGCACAGGGCCCTGCACAATTCATCCAAGGACGAATTATGAGGGGCGGCATTGGCGAACGCAGGATCTGCTGCTAAATCACTCACTCCCGCTTGCGACATTGGGGCTTGCAGGGCAGCTAATCCGACTCGGGGAGAACATGGCACCTACAGGCCGCCGTACATGGCCGCGAACAGCCGTTGATTTGCTACGAGACTAGCTGGTCCCTGGCGACGCTGGCTAATGTGGCTGCTGCGGCAGTGGGAAATGCCCCGTTTGGTGGCAGGGCGGCGGAGGAGCGGTTGTGTTTCTTCGAGGTTCGTTTCATTTCCGTCTCAACAGCCTATTGTGTGTTTGACTGAATATTTCAAGGCGGTCATCTTAGACATGCAGAGCTTTAATGCCGCAGTTTGTCGCGGACCGAGATGCGATTCTGGCTCGATGGGGTCTCTTTGGAGCCAAGGCCTTGCTCGCGAATCCCCGAATCCACGTGGGTTTCCCAGTCAAGGCCAGCTGCCCGATTCATCCGTACGCCGCGAGCTACTGGTCCGTTGTGCAGGCTCACTTGCATGCGCATCGCTCTCCCCGCCTGTTCTTCGTGCATGTGCCTGCGCGCTAAGTGGTTTGCGCATACAGAATTCGAGCCACGCCCCTTGGACCTCGGCCAATGTCATGACCAGACAACTTGACTGGTGATGGAGAGCCCGTGTCCGATAGGGATATCTCTAGGATGCAATGCCAATGACCATCCTCGGGCCTGGTCGCGGGTGGGTGGGACTGAAACAGATCAGATACCGCCTTTGGCAGGAAAAGCCGCAGACGCCGGGACGCCCATGCATCCTGGAGCCTCCTGCACGTCAATCCCGGGGTTCCAGCGATCAAGTACATAAGGCGTCGAGCAGGGACGGTGCGGCCGGAAACGGCATCATCCCTTGTCCGTCGGTTGTGCAACGTTCTCCCGAGTCACCCATATAATAAGAGAGCCCCGGCCTAACAGTATGTCCTAGCGAGATACGAGACATAGTCGCTGCTTTCGGCCTCGCGACCATCCCCTGATTCTATTCACAAGGTCCGCGTGTCGGCGAGCTGCACTGCCTACGGAGACTGTCGGCCGAACGGGTGTCTTCTGACTGTCAAGGCGACGGAAGACAAGTCATTCCGTCAAGATGCGGTCCTTGGCGTCGTCTCTCTTCGCTTACCTCGCCGCGGCCGGCCATGCATCGGGGCTGGCGTGCCCTGCGCGAGCAAATGCGATCAAACGGATCGAGCTAGGTCCACGGCCGTACTTCCTGGTCGACAAGATGAGCGACGGGCCGCTCAAGACGAATCTCTCAGCTTGCGAAAACCAAGACATGAAGCCGTCGGCTTGGTCTATTGGGCATCGCGGAGGAGCCCCGCTCCAGTTTCCCGAACACTCCAAGGAGTCGAATCTGGCAGGAGCTCGTATGGGTGCCGGAACGCTCGAGTGCGATGTTGCCTTTACCAAGGACCTCGAGTTGGTCTGCCGCCACAGCCAGTGCGATCTACACACGACGACGGACATTGTGACGGTGCCAGAGCTGAATGCCAAATGCACGCAGCCCTTCCAGCCGGCGGCGAACGGCAAGCCCGCCTCGGCCAAGTGTTGCACCAGCGACATCACACTCGCCGAGTTCAAGACGCTCTGCGCCAAGATGGACGGCTTCAACGCCACCGCGACCAACGCCAAGGACTATCTCAAGGGCACTCCCAGCTGGCGCACAGAACTGTATGCCACTTGCGGCACCGTCATGGATCACGCAGAGCACATTGCCTTGGTGGAGGAGCTGGGTCTGCGTCACAGCCCAGAGCTGAAGCAGCCCATGGTACCAATGCCCTTCCAGGGCAACTACACGAAAGAGATGTACGCCCAGCAACTGATTGACAACTACAAGAAGGCCGGCGTCCCAGCTTCGCGCGTCCTGGCTCAGACTTTTGAGTACGACGTCGCCTTGTACTGGCTCGAGTCGGACCCCAAGTTTGGCGACAATGTCATACTTCTGGACGAGTCGGGCAACACGCCAGAGACGTACGATGGGGCCATCGCAAACCTGACCCAGTATGCCGAGGACGGCGTCCAAATCGTGGCCCCGCCGCTGTATTACCTGGTCGAGAGTCAAAACGGCACCATTGTCCCCAGCGAGTACGCCAAGCGAGCCAACGCGCTGGGACTCAAGATTATTGCTTGGAGCTTGGAGCGGTCCGGACCGCTGGCTGGCGTGCACGCCAACGGCGACTACTATTACACCTCCGTCAAGGACATTGTCACTGGGGACGGCGACATGTACGAGCTTGTTGACGTGCTGCACAAGCAAGTTGGCGTCGTGGGCATGTTTTCCGACTGGGCTGCTACTACTACGTTTTATGCTAACTGCTTCCGAATCGATGTTGAATGGCGGTGAGTTTCGAGGGGGCGAGCGCGGTGAGGCGAAAGCGGATCTTTGGAGAGACCGACAGGAGTGACCCGAGCAAGTGGAGAAAGGGGTACTGAAAGGGCAACGAATTTGCTCTCGAATCAGGATATAGATAAGGGTGATTTGCCCGGAGAAGCTGGTCACGAGCCTAGATCGGAGCCGCCAGGCTTGGGGCCGCATTGTGACACGGGTACCCGTGTCTCTAAAATTCCACGGGTACTTTCCTACGGGTACCCGTGAAAATAAATTACTAAGGATTATACCTACTATCGTACGAGTATATATCCGTAGCTTTTATTAAGTTTATTATTATAGAAAAAAGGAGCTTTAAAATATAATAATAGTGTTTAGCTAGCTAAAAAAAGAGGGATATATATTAAGGGTAGCTTTATATATATATAGCTACTTTATATAAATAAAGGCTAAAGCTATACTTAAAGCTTTTATAGTAAATTAAGTATAAGGCTTTAAAGTATATACTCCTTATATTTATAATACCTCTTTTTAGCTATATATAAAGTATATATAAAGTAAAGCTTTATAATATAGCTATTTTTTTATAAGCTACTTTAATTTTAGTATTTTTTTATTTTAACTAATTATAATAAGCCTTTTTTATATAATACTTTCTTTATATATAGCTTTTTTAACTTTTATTTAGCCGCTTTTTTATTTTAATTATAAAATAAATAAACAATATTTTTAAGGCTTTTTATAAAGCTATTTATATTATTATTATTATTATTATTACGTTTATGCTATAAACTTAATTTTAGTTTTTAAAAATTCAGAGTTTTAAATAAGAGGGAAAAACCGGAGTGCTTAAAGTAAAACCTCCCCTTTTTCGCGTCTAGTCTGCCTTATATAAAGTCTTATAACTTTATATAAAGAAAAGAATATACTTATAGCTATAAGTATATCCTACTTACTAAGTAGTTTAATGCGGCTTAATCTAGCTAGGGCCGTTTTTAACTTAAGCGGCCCGCAGCTTAAGGCGTCCTACTTTAAGCTTAAAGTATAAGTAGTAGCCCGTCTCTTATTA
>JAPEBW010002361.1:0-12781 GCA_027405785.1 Ophiocordyceps robertsii
TAGTTAGAAATACTATAGACTATAATTAGGGAAATCCCTTAAATATCCTTAAATATCCCTTAAAAATCGCGGTAAGGTTTATCCTATGTCTTCTAAGGTGCTTTTATAGTTAAAAACGGGTTAAACTATAGTTAAGATATCCCGCGGAAATCCTTAAAAATCCTCTAAAGATACCGGCGGAATCCGCTTAATAGTTTCTACGGTGTCTCTTATAGTTAGATATATTATAAACTATAGTTGGGTAGGCTCCTAACTATCCGTATTTATATCCCGGAAACCTTAGCGGGGTCTTACCGGTAATGTTCGTTATATCTCCTTAGGCGAGCCTTCGTAGTGCGTGCTCCGGGCGTTCTTATCCCGGGGTTCCGTAGGGCTTCTTTAAGAGTAGAGTAAGGAGTCCGGGCGTGGCTGTTTAGATTCTGTAATACTAGTATTATTAAACTAAGAAGGGGAATTAAAACGTATATAAGAAGATAAGATAATAGACCGCGTATTCCTTTATATAGAAGTATTAATCGAATTGCCGCTCCGCTAAAAAATAATCGATAGATATATAGGGGATATATAGTAAGTAAAAATTATAGTATAGGTTAGCGATAAAGATAAGGTCTTAAAACTCTTATTCTTTTAGTTATAAGGGTTATTATACTTTATAGAGAACGATAAACGTAAAAGACTATATATCCTTAAAACTTATACTAAGGAGATCGTTAAAGATACCTACGCTAAACACTTTTATACTAGCCGTACCTATATATAATAAAATCTATTTAAAAGCTTCTTAATCCTATAGCTTAGTAGATATATAGACGAGGTTGTAGATAGCTATAATGCTTATTACTATACTTAAACCGACTAAAGTAAGATATTAAAGTAGCTTATCTTAATTTAAAGCCCGCCGGTTTTATACTATATAATAGCAATAGACTTTATTACTAGGCTCTTAGTAGTTTAAGCTAAATAATCCCTATAAAAAGATCCTATAAAGAACTTCTTTAATACCTTATTAACTATAACCGATAAATTCTTAAACATATCTCCTTATACTAAGTAATAACTAGTTTATAGCAATTAAGGGGCAAATAAGTATAGAAGAGAGCAGGCTTATAGCTACGAGTAAGGGGATTATAGAGATATAAAGAGTGTGCGAAAAGATAAAGAAATAGGTAAGATGTGTGTATATAAGGTTAATAATCTATCTAAGGTAAAGGGGGGACTAAGGCTTCCTTATATAGACAATTCTTAAGCTATAAGTGTCTTAAGTAATTTAGATAAGAGCCCCCTATCTAGCGCAGTTATGCATAGTAGGCTAATAGCTGTTATTAGGTCTATATTGTATTTATAAGCCTAGGGATTAATCCCGCAAGGAATACGAGGTGGCGTAGCGACTTAGCACGGATTATATATATAGTCTCCACACATTCCTCTTCCTAATCTGCTTATATCTTGCTTATATGTAGGTGGAATAATACCAGGAAATATGTATAGTATGCAGATTTGTATAGCGGATTTAATGTATATTTCAGCGTATTTATGTTATGTGTTTATTTATGCTGTATTTAGCCTATAGGCTGCGGGAGAGTATATT
Source organism: Ophiocordyceps robertsii (assembly GCA_027405785.1). Taxonomy (NCBI): domain Eukaryota; kingdom Fungi; phylum Ascomycota; class Sordariomycetes; order Hypocreales; family Ophiocordycipitaceae; genus Ophiocordyceps; species Ophiocordyceps robertsii. Next base: position 1,589 of record JAPEBW010002361.1, read on the forward strand.
TTACTCCCTTATAGCCTCCCTTAAAGGGTACTTATAGTATATAAGTGCGCTTTAGACATAGTAACTAAAGTAAAGTAAAAAACCTTTAAATAAGGAAAAATTCTTTCGTTTATAGCTTAAGAAAACCTATTTTATAGGAAAAAACTTAAAGCTTTTAATCTTTCTTAGAGGGAAAAACTTATTATAATTTTAAGTAAAACCTCTTTTAATTTTATTATCTAAGGAAAACCTTTATATAGGTGAAAAAACCTTAGGTTATATAGAGGAAAGCTAAAAAAAGCAAGAAATAGCTAAAAACCTCTATTATAAGAATTTATATTATAACCTCTTTAATTCCTAGTAAACTTCGGAATTTATCGAATTGTATAAAACCTAATCCCTTAGTAAATATATCTGCTATATTATCTTAAGATTTTATATAATAAACCTCTATCTTCTTTTCTTTAACACTATTACGCGTAAAGTTATATGCTAAGCCTATATGTTTTCTTAGCTTATATGATTTAGGATTCTTTGCTATTTTTAAAGCAGATTGATTGTCTGTAAAAATTATAGGGACTTTATTTTTAAGTATATTTATAGACATTCCTTCCACTATAGTATTAAAATAGCTATATAAATATAAAGCTTCTTTATTAGCCTCCCTTAAGCCTATATATTCGGCCTTATATATAAAGAGTGCTATAGATTTTTGTTTTTAGCAAGCCTAGCTTATAAGGTTATTATTTTTAAAGAAATAGTATCTAAAGACCGACCTACGGTCTATAAGATCACTAGCCTAATTAGCATTAGTATAGGCTTTGAAAAATAACATATTAAATGCTATATTATAGTTATAGTATATGCCTAAGCTAGGATATTTATTTCATTATTGCTAGATCGTATCTAGTTCTTTAAAATGTGGTATTTCTAGGTTAAAAGCAAATCTAGCATATAGTATTACTGCGTATAATATATCTAGCCTTAAAAACAATGCTAAAAATAATAGTAAGCCTATTTACATTTAATATAATCGGATATCTTCTTTTATAGCTATATAGTCTTTTGTTTTATTTAATTTAACTCCCTTTATAGTAGGGGTTTTTAAGGTTCTAATATTTTGTTTATTAAATTCCTTTATCTTTCTAAGGGTATATTTTTCTTAGGATATATATATATCCGTTGTCGCTCTGTTTATAGTTAAAATCATTCCTAAGAAGTCTTTTACTTCGCCTAAAGATTAAATCTTTAGGACTTTGCTTATTTTATTAATTATGTAAGTTAAAGAATTCTTTATAGGCCTGAAGAACAGAAGATCGTCTACGTAAACTAATATAGCTATATGTAGTTTATTGTTTATAAATACCCCTTCGTCTATAGGTAGGCAGGAAAATCCTTGCTTGCCTAAGACCTTAGATAATAAGTTATACTAAAGCATCGGACTTTGTTTAAGACCGTATAAAGCTTTCTTTAATTTTGCAACTAGCCTTTTATTTTTCTTATACTGCTTATTATTTTTATTTTTATACTTAGGGTCTTTATTTATAATATAGTCTTTCTAACCCTATAGTATATTTATATATGTTTTAGTATTAATATCTATATATATAAATGCATTTTTTATATCGTATTGTAGTATTTGCTAATTATTAGTTATAGCTAGCATTAATAAGAGTCTAGTAGACTCGGGTCTAGCGGTTGTGAAGAAGGTTTAAATATAGTCTAAGCCGTATATTTACTTATAGCCTTATGCTATAAAGCGAGCTTTATACCTAGTTATATTATTTTTACTATCCTTCTTTATTCTATAGACCTATCGGCCTCCTAAAGCCTCCTTATTACTAGGAAGCTCTTATATTTCCTAAGCATTTAGACTTATAAGTTCGTTTAGTTTAGTTAGTATAGCTTTATCCTAGTCTTTTGCTTACGGACTGTTTATAGCCTGCTTATAAGTAGTAGGCTCTATAAAATCTTTTTTTCCTTCTATAGTAAAAAGAATATGTTCTATATTATTGTTATTAATTATTATACTATATATAGGGTATTCTATAAAATCTTTATAGTATTTAGTAGGCTTCTTAGGTATTTCTACTTAAATCCTTTAATCCTTTTGCTCGGTATCGCTAGTATTATTATCGCTAGTATTATAATCTATATTACTAGTATCTTTCGTATTTATATTATTATTACTACTTATATTTATATTACTAGTATTTAGATTACTAGTATTATTAGTATGATTATTATTATTGTTATTGTTATTATTACTAGTACTATTATTTCTAGTATTATAGTAATTTGGCATCTTATTTAAAGAGGGCATATTATTAAAATCAGTATATTCCTCTTTATTTAAGAAGTTATTCTTTAATATAGTTACATCTTTAGAAATTATTACCTTTCGTTTAGAAAAGTCATATATTTTATAAGCGGCATCTTTATAGCCTATTCTTACCCTTTTATAAGCTCTAGGCTTTAGTTTATTATTAGGAGTTTTATTCTTATAAAATTTAGTGCTTTTAAATACCTTTATTTTATCTAAGTCTTCTTAACTTAAAGCTATATTATTCTTCTTTTCTATAGGGGATATAAAACCTATAGTAGAGTGCGGGGACCTATTATATATATATATAGCTGCTAAAACAGCTTTACCCTATAGGTATTTTAGTAGGTTTAAGGTAAGAAGTATAGCCCGGACTTTATAAAGTATAGTGCTATTTATCCTTTCTATTTTGCTGTTAAAATAAGGGGTATATGCAGGGTATGTATTATATATAAGGCTGTTTTTTAGGCAGTATAGTTTTATATTATATAAAAATTCTCTTGCATTATTAGAGAAACCCTCTTTTATAGTAGTCTTATTTATATTATTTCCTAATTCCTGTTTATATTCTAAGAATTTAGGCAGACATTCTGCCTTGCTTTTTATAAGGTATATTCTTAGATAGTTAGTTGCAGCATCTAGAAAGGATATAAAGTATATGTATTTATTATAAGTAAGGGTTTTTATAGGGCCCTAAATATTAGTATATATTTTATCTAAAAAGAGACATTTCTTTCTCGAAGGAGTCTTTTTCTTTTTATCTATTTATTTAGCTTTTATATAAGCTTCGCATTGCTTTATCTTTATTATATTAGCTTTGTTTATATTTATATTAAAAGACCTTTTTCTTAGGTATCTATAGAGTGATTTATAATTTATATGTCCTAATCTTTTATGCTAAAGAAGTATATCTATAGTCTTCTTTTTATCTATAGACTTTTTATCTTTATTTATAAAGGTATTGTCTATAGGTTTATTATTTAAAGGTATATTGTTTATAGATGTTATATTGTTTATAGATGTATTGTCTATAGGTATATTGTTTATAGAGCTTTTTATATTATATATTTTATTGTTAATTTAAAAGCGAGTCTTTATAACTATACGGATATAATAAAGGCCGTTATTAACAAAGCCTTATATAAGTATATTTGCCTCTTTATCTAGGAGATTTATATTATCTTTACTTATTAAAGCAGAGGTATTAAAGAGAGATGATTAGCTTATTATATTAATACGAATTTATAGTATATAAAGGCAGTTCTTTAATATATAGCGTATGTTGCTATAAGGAAATTTTAAATATAAATTCCCTGCGCCTTTAACTATAATAGAAGACGCTTTTCCCTAGGTAATAGTTATATATATATTTTTATAAGAAGAGAGGACTGATTTATTATATACTATATGCCTAGAAGCCTATATATTAAAGATAAAGTTGTAAATATTCCCTTTTTTTGTTTTTATAACATTTTTATCTACCTTAAAAACAACCTAAGAAATAGAGGAAAGAAGAGGCTTTAAAGGTCCTATAATATTTCTTATATTAGCTTTCTTTTTCTCCTTTAAAGAGGTATATAAAAGAGGTGTATATAAAAGAGGTATAGTAAATATAAAAGGGGTAGAGGGTATAGAGGGTATAGAGGGCATAGAGGGTATTAAGGGTATCGAGGGTATTAAAGGTATCGAGGGTATAAAGGGCATAGAGGGTATCGAGGGTATTAAGGGTATCGAGGGTATAGAGGGCATAGAGGGTATTAAGGGTATCGAGGGTATTAAGGGTATAAAAGGTATAAAGGGTATAGAGGGTATAGAGGGTATAAAGGGTATAGAGGGATAGGGAGGGCTATTTACTTAAGCTAAGGAGTCGGAAATATAAAGTACTTCTCTAAAAGAAGAGGACTCTTTAAAGGAGGAAACCCGTCTCTTTTTTCGGCCTTTAACTACTGATCTTCTAGTAACTAAAACTCTCTCTTAAGAAGACTCTCTCGAAGAGAGTATAGGCGTAGAACGCCTATTATTTCTATTTAAATAGTCCTAAGAAGGTCTAATCGAAAGGGGCCTTTTATAAGAAAAGGAGGAAGAAAAAGAAGCTTTAGGTTTAAAACCTACTGCCTTTACCTTATCTTTATTTTCCTCGAGCTAAAAACAGTCTTTTATAGTATAGCCCTTTTTCTTATAATTTTTATAGAAGGCGGGTTTTTTACTATATAAAAAGAACAGTTAATTAAAAAAAGGACCTTCTAAAGCTTTGATTCTTTTAAACTCGTCGATTAAAGAGGAAGAAAGTGATTTTAAAGTATAGGCTTAGGCGTTATCTCGAAGAGCTTAAGAAATATTAGTTATAAAGCTAGAATAGGAGCTATTTAAGCATTTCAAAATCTAGGTAATAATCACTACCTTAGGGATTTTAATTTCTCGTGTATTTAGCTTATCGAAAAGCTCTTTTATCTTATTTAGATATATCTCGATCGAAGTATAGGTTTCGAGGGTTATATTAAATAGTTCTTTTATAAGAAGAAAATTTAAGGTAAAGTTCACTAAGTTATAAAGGGTTTTTAAAGCTTCTTAAGCTAACTTTATAGTCGTATAGTGTTTTATCTAAGAGGGAGGACCATCCTTAACTATAAGACGTATAAGGGCAAGGAATTCCGCTAATTTAGCATATAGATCTTAAGAGACGGCTTCGGCGGCTTTCTCCCGGATAAAAACGGATTCTATTCGAAGTAACTAAGAGGAATAATTCGAAGAACCTTTTAGCTTGCTATATTAGTAGTTATTCTTCGTGGCTATATCTTTTATAGATTTTATCGAGAGGTATTTCGGTATAAAAGTTAATTTAAAAGAGAGGAGGTAAGAAATATTAAACGAAAGAATATTAGTAAATGAATATAATAAGAGGGGTTTGAAAAATATAGGTAAAATTGTGTTAGAAAGTGCGTTCGTCGGTATAAAGGGAAAGAATTTTATAAGGTTTCTTTTTATTTAATATAGTCCTAAAGACGTAGTTATAAAGACATAAGGTATAAGAAGGAGGAGGAGAGGGGAGAAACAAAGAACCGAGTCTAATAAGATATCGGGAGAATTCCGGAGAAAATACGCCTAGTAAGCGCGACTACGTGGAAGGTAGGAAAGAATTTTGCTGGATTTTGCCGATCACGTGAAAGTTAGAAAAGCGTCGGCAGGGGTCGGGGGTAAGTCCGGCTTAAAGGGAAGCCGGGCTTATAACTAATTAAGGAGCAAATAGGTATAGAAGAGAGCAGGCTTATAGCTACGAGTAAGGGGATTATAGAGATGCAAAGAGTGTGTAAAAAGGTAAAGAAATAGGTAAGATATATATATATAAGGTTAATAATCTATTTAAGGTAAAGGGGGGACTAAGGCCTCCTTATATAGACAATTCCTAAGCTATAAGTAACTTAAGTGATTTAGAAAAGAGCCCCCTATCTAGCGTAGTTATGCATAGTAGGCTAATAGCTGTTATTAGGTTAATATTATATTTATAAGCCTAGGGATTAATCCCGCAAGGAATACGAGGTGGCGTAGCGACTTAGCACGGATTATATATATAGTCTCTACACACATCTCTTCCTAATCTGCTTATATCTTGCTTATATATAGGTGGAATAATAGAAGAAAATATGTATAGTATGCAGAATTGTATAGCGGATTTAATGTTCATTTTCGCGTATTTATGTTATGTGTAATTTATGCTGTATTTAGCTTATAGGCTGCGGGAGAGTATATTTTACTCCTTTATACTTAGTAATTATAGCGAAAGTAATACTAAGAGCTTTAATATTAAACCTACTATGTATGTTAATTATAAGGCACCGGTTAAGGTATAACCTTACTTTTGCCTATATGTAATATAGTTAATTAGTACGATATTTAAAAAAAGGCAATAACCTTAGTAGGAACGCTAGCTTAAGTAAACTAATAAAATAGATTTATACTTTTAAAGAGGATATTATTATAAAGTTTCGTAGCATAATAAAGCTAATATAACCTTAACTAAGTCTTATAGGTATTAAAGATTTACTTAAATAATAGATTTAAATAAATACTTTTAATACTAAAGATAATTAAAGTACTATTAAAGACATTCTTATTAATAAGCGCTTAATTCCTACTACTTTTAGAAAAGTACAAGGCTTTTCTAGCCTATATTAAGGAATAAAAAAGACAATATAGAAGGAATAAAAATTATCTTTTAACAAATTAAAAAAGCGTTATTAGTTAAGCTCCCCTGATTTAAAGGGTAGTTAAAGCAATAAAGTAAAGCTTAAAAACAACTTAACTAGCTTTATAACCTTAAGAATATATTTAAAACTATACCTTGACATTGTTTTTAAAATAGTATTTTAATCCTATTTATAATAAACTATATATATACTAACTATAACGTAAGATAGTATTAATACTTTTAGGAATAATTACTAATTTATTAGGAATAATATAGCATAAGCTAGATTTATTTTAAAGAATAAATACTTATACTTATTAAGAATACTATAAGCTAAATAATACTTTTAGTAATATAACTAAAGATCGCTTAATAATAAGATATATAGTCTTTACTAAAATTTAGCTGTTACTTTTACTTTCTTAAACGGAATTTTAAGTAATTATTAAAATAAATATAGTTATTAAGGTTTTTTAATAAGTTATAACTAAATCTTTATGAGTAACATAACTTTTATTTAGTACTAATTTATAAGTATAATAAAGAAGAATTAGTTTAAGTACTTTAAAGCTATTAAAACGCTATAAATAGTAAGAAACCCCCTTTAAGTATAAGCTTTAAGTTAAACTAGCGAAGGATATGTTTAAGATCTTTTAACTAAGAAAATTTCTCTTATAAAAAGGATAGAATAAATGTTAATTAAAAGGTTCTTATTGTTTAAGCGCTATTAATATTTTGATAGTAACTAAAGAAAATTTATATTGAAATACCTTTTAATATAGGTATAGGTAAAGTTTTAAAAAAAGATAAGGCTAAGGCTTGTTTTAAAGTTAAAATGTTATTTATTTTAAATATAATAAGCTAAGTTACTATATAAATAAAAAAACTTTAGCTTTAATTATATAGACTTATATAACTACTTTAAACATTAAAGCCGCTTTATAAACAAACGTTTTAAGGCTAAAGTAAATACTTCCTTTTTAGATATATTAATACTTTAAAAGAAGCTATTATTAACTTTTATAGTACTATTAAGACAAAACTTAATTAATATAAATATATACTTAGATACTGATAATATAGTAGATTTAGTAAATATATAATTTATGATTGAATAAAGCGTACTATTAGTCTTAATAATATATCTTGAACTTTTGGGATAAAGAAATAGTAAAGTAAATAGTTATAAGGTTTAAAAGGTTTTATAAGATCTATTAATATAAAAGGCATTAAAATAATAATTACTTAGTACTATATAAATATTAATAAGTGAACGCTAAATAAAGATATATTAATTCTATAGTTACCTATAGTAATGTATAAAAAGGAAATTTATATTATTTTTTAAAAAAAGGCAATTATAATTTAAGCACTAAATTAATAGTAGCACTTATTAAAGTCTATTAAGATTTAAAAAAGAGTATTAAAACGAGACGTATACTTATATTATTGCTATTGACTTTAAGCTAATTTTATTACTAAATAAAGATAATAATAAAAAAGGATTTTAAAGGAAAATAAATAAAAATTCTACTAACTTTGCCTTAATTTAAAGATATATTCTTAATAAAGAAGTTAAAGTTATTACTAGTTAAAGACAAAGATTATATAATTTAGTTAAATTCCGGCATAAAACTACTTTTAGAGCTAATTTAGGTTTTATCCCTCTGTAAATTATAAGGATTAAAGAATTAAATTAATAACTTTATAAACGCGGTATTTATTAAAAGTTATAAAACAAAGTAAGTATATTAAATGTTTTTATCTTAAAAAAGAATAATAACGTTCATTTTTATATAAACTACTAAAGACTTAACCGCATTTTATAAGAGAATTAGGACTTTTTACTTCTTATTTTAAAGATTTTAAACTATTATTAAGAAGCTTAGTTCTTTTTTAAGATTAATATTTAAAACAAATATTAATATATGTAAAAAAAAATGTAAGAAAAGAAAATAGCCTTTTAATTACGCTATAAACTACTTTAAATACCTTATTATACTATTTAGTTTAATTAAAGCTTTAGCTACTTTTAAAAGCTATATTAATTTAGCGTTAAAAGGCCTTTCTAATACTTCTTTTATATTATGTTTAAATAATATCTTAATTTTCATAAAAAAAAGAAAATCATTTTTAAATCTTTTAATAAGTTAAGAAAAAGGCGTTATAAAGGCGAACTATCTATAAAACTTTTAAAATATATCTTTTATTAATAATCAATTAAGTTCTTTAGTTTTGATCTATTTATTTAAAAAATTATTAATAAATTCTTAATAAGTAAAAGTAATTTTTAAATACTAAATACTTAATAATTATTAAGATATTTAAGTCTTCCTTGGGTTTTATAACTATTATTATTCTTTTATTTACCGCTACCTTTATATAGTAAAACCTTTAATAATATTACTAAAAGGTCATAATAATAATAAAAAGCTACGAAAAGTAAACTTAAATAGAATTAAATTATAGCGTTTTAGTCTTTAAAAGATACTTATATTAATATACTTTTACTTTATTATTATAAATTAAAGAAGTATACTAAAATTAAAACTAATATATTATAGTATAGAATAGTAGGGATTTTAGCTTAGCTTGAAAATTAAATTCGCTGTTTTAATTTTATTTTAAATAAGAAAGTTTATTAAGGCTAAGTTAAACTATAAAATCTTAAACTAAAAACTATTTGTTATTATAAAGATATTTAAATATTAGCGAAATTATATTAAAAGAGCTATATTATAAGTAAAAGTCTTATTTAACTATTTTCACTTTTAATTATTTCTATACTAAACCTTCCTTAATTAAAAATAAGTATAAACATATATATGCTTAGTATTATTTTATTTTAAAATTAAGTATGAAGTATGAAAGTTAATCTTAGCTAACACACAATTTAGAATACTTCAATATAAAAGGAAGAAGCTTTTATTTATAAAGTTATAATTAAAGCAATAATTAAAACTAGCTTAAATAGATTATATAATAATTTAGAATCTAAAAAGAAAAAAGTTTTTAATAGTAAATATAGCTTAACCTTAAGCTAGTACTTGTATAATAAGTTACTTTAATATAAGGAAAATGTATAAGATTTTATATAGTAAACTATTATTAACTTAAAAGTAAACCTTAAGTAAATAGCTAAAAAAGCTAAAAATAACCCTCGTTAATAATAGCTACTCTTAAGGAAAATTATAAAGGATATAGCTTACAGCCTTTTAATATATACTATAGAAGTTCTTAATACTTTATTAGAATTACTAAAATATATTTAAAGTGAAGATATAGTAATTACTTAATAAAAAATAATTAAAGACTTTTTAAAAGAGAAATATTCTTAGTTACTATAATTAAATAGATTGTTTTTATAAAAAAGACGAGTTATAATACCTTTTAACATTACTTTATATTAAAAGTTAAAATGACTTTATTATAATAACCTCTTTATAAGATACTTTAAAAATTAATAAATAAGTCGATTACTATTAAGAATTTTTACTAAGAAAATATAATAAGGGATATTAATTAATATATTAAAGAATACTTAGTACATTAAAGTACTATATTAAGGGGGTATTAATCTTTAAGCGCTTAATAATAATAATTATGCTTTATACGACTATTAAAAGAACTATAAATATACTTTACTAGAAGTTTATAAAAAGTATAATATAAAGTATAAAAAGTTAAGATAATATTAATATTAATAAAAACATATACGAAGTACTACCTTTTTATTTTATATTTTAAAACAATAAATATGCTTAAAATAGTAAAAGTATATTATTTTAAGATTAAGTTAGTATATATACCTTTAAAAAGCGTAGTTCTATATTAAAATTATTACTTACTAATAAGGTTTAATAAAACCTCTCTTTTATCTTATAAATAAAACGTAGGTTATTAATTACGTTTAACCTTTAAACAAATAAGTAAATAAAACGTATAAATTAAGTAGTATACTACTATTAAAGATCCTTTTTTAATTGAAAATAAATAAAGTAAGTATTACCTCTTTAAGTAGTATAATGTATATATAATAACGTAATTAATATTATTATAAAGCTATTATTTAATAAAGCCCTTTTTAGCTATTAGCTTAAGTTTTATTTTAATATTAAGGATAATATTAAAAAAAGAAGGTACTTAAAGTAAAAATAAGAGTTAATAAGCTAAAAGCTTTATAATAATAACTTAAGAAATACTAATAAAAGGCTATTAAAGTAAAAGCAAAGTACTATAACTTTAAGTATTAATTACTTTTACTTAACGTTAATAACTGTTACGGAATCCAGACGGCCACGCCTAGACTCCTTACTCTGCTCTTAAGGAAGCCTTATAGAACCCCGTAACGGGAACGCCCGGAGCACGCACTACGAAAGCTCGCCTAAGGAGATACGACGAACATTACTAGTCGGACCCCGCTAAGGTTTCCGGGATATAACTACGGATAGTTAAGAGCCTACTTAACTATAGTTTATAATATATCTAACTATAGGAGATACCGTAGAAACTATTAAGCGGATTCCGCTAGTATCTTTAAGGGATTTCTAGGGATTTCCGCGGGATATCCTAACTATAGTTCGACCCGTTTTTAACTATAAAAGCACCTTAAAAGATATAGGATAAACCTTATTACGAATTTTAAGGGATATTTAAGGATATTTAAAGGATTTCCTTAACTATAGTTTATAGTGTTTTTAACTAA
>JAPEBW010002362.1:0-12768 GCA_027405785.1 Ophiocordyceps robertsii
CGTTATAAAATCCGCATACTTTATCGGCCTTTTATACTAAGTCTGCTATAATATAGATTGCGGTTTTCTTTAAGCTTTTATTAGTATCCGACTAAGCTCCTTTTATATCGTACTTTTTATCCCTTAAATAGTCGTTAGTCTTTACTATAGTTCCTTTCTTAATCGCGGGGTATGCTTATTTTAGCTTTAGCGTTAGCGAGTATATAGTCTTAAAAGTCCTTTCTCTTTTAAGCTAAAAGACCTTAACTTATATTCCTAGCTATTTAAGCGGGTTTCTTCCTTAACTTAGCGAGCGCTATAAAGCTTAAGATATATCCGCCTTTATTAAGCGGTTTAAAAATATAACCCTTAGTCTTAATAAGCTTTTAATAAATAGCTAAGGCGTCCCGGACTATTCTTTAAGTATATATAGAGTATAGCTAATTAGCCCTTACCTTTTTATAAGTTAGACTTATTTCTTTCGTATTAGTAAGTACTTTTAAGATTCTTAAATATATTTAACTTATAGCTAAAAAAGAATTTCCTTATATTTATTAATTTATTTATTAATATCCTCGTTTTTTACTAAACGTTATAAGGATTTTTATAAGTAAACGTTTAGCTTTTAGTAAATTACTATAATTAAGTAGTTTAGCTAGTAAAGCGCGGCCTTAGTTTTATATTATAAGCGCGATATTTAAGACTTAAAGTCGGATCTTATTACTATATTTTTAATAGTAAAGTGCTCTTTATTAAGTGCTTATATCGCTATATTTAAGCGGATTCCGAACCGTTTTTATAAGGCGGATATCTATCGGCTTAGTTTAATACTAAGCTCGCTAAGTTTTTCTTATTATAGTTCTAAGAGGTCCTTAAAATACTATTCCGCCGCACTTTTTTAAAGAAAGGAGGGCAATTAAATAGCTAATTTATCCGTATAGGCCTCGCCTTTATTAGCGTTTTAGCGGATAAAGTTAATTAAACGGTCTACTTTTTAAAACGTACTAGCCTTATTGTTTTCTTAAACTTTATTAAAGGATGCTTTTAAAGGTCTTAATAAGTTAAATCTCCTTACGTCCTTAACTTATAGTTAAGGTTTTTCTTAAGGCTTAATAAGCGCGTTTTCTTTTCTTAATACTTAAAAGAGACTAAGGAATTATTCGTTTAATATTATTATTATTCTTATTAAGGGGCTTAAGGCTATACTTAGTCTTAGTATTTACGCGCTTAGTATAAATAGGTTTAGCCCGCTAAAGATATTACTTATTATATCCTTATTGCTTATTATTAAGGTCTTAGTCTTAATACTCTCGCTAAGCGCTTAACTTTCTATTTTATATATATCCCGGAATTTAATACGCCGTAAGGCCCTTAGCGTAAAAGGCTCGTTTTTATTAATTAAGAGTCCCGAAAATGCTTTAATTAATATAGCTATAGCGGATAAGGCTAAATAGTAATACTAAACTAAGAAACTACTAAGTATCTTTTAAAGCGGATTTTTAGTTAAGGCCTTTAAGCTAAACTTTATTAATAGTACGCGGTAGAAATATCCGCTAAGCTTATTATCTTAAGGAAAGAGTAACTTTATTATAAGCTCGATTTAAAGGGTATTTAGCGGGCGGGGAGCTAGATAGTTTTAAGGTCGGCTTATCCTTACCTTTTCTATTTAAAGGATAATCGATCCGTTTAAGTAATACCGAATTTAGTTTACTTAGTTATATAGATTTTATTATTTTATAGTTTATTCTTTATTAGTATTTTAAAAGCGGATTGCCTTTTAAAAGGTAGTAGTCTTAGCTTAGCTAAGCGGGACTTATTTTACGTCCTGTTTAGCTTTATAAGCTATTATAGTATAGTACTTTAAAAAGGGGTAAAGGAGATTATTAAACTAATATACTTAGTAAGCCGTAGCCTTTTCCGCTTTTATAGCCTACTTATCTTAAAGTTTGATTATAAGCGCGTTAAGGAAGAGGTGCTTATTATTAAGGTTAGACTTAAAGGCTAATAAGAGCTTCTTACTAAAGAAAATATTATTTAGTATTTAACTTCCTATAAAATAAGTACTTAATTATACGATATAGTTGCTTTTAGCTTAGTAAATATTTAAAAGATTTCCGTTTAGATAGGTAGGAATTGCTACTATTTACTACGCTTTATAGCGTAAGGATAAGGGGATAAGGCGCGGACTAATTACTACTAGTTAAGGCCGGTACTATAAATTAATTACCGTTAGTTAAGGCCGGTACTATAGACTAATTACCGCTAGTTAGGCTAGTATAATAGACTAATTACTATATATAAACGTATATAAAGGTTTTAAAATAATAAAAAGCTTATCTATTCTTAAAGGTATAGCTAGCTACTTTATACTTAGTTCTTTAAGCTAATTTTAAGGATCTTTAACTATACTATCTATAGTACGTAAAATAAACTATAAATATCCTCGTAAAATCGCTTAATAAACTAAGTATAAGCCCGGTTAGAAATACTATAGACTATAGTTAAGGAAATCCCTTAAATATCCCTAGATATCCCTTAAAAATCGCGGTAAGGGTTATCTTATATCTTTTAAGGTGCTTTTATAGTTAGAAACGGGTTAAACTATAGTTAGGATATCCTACGGAAATCCTTAAAAATCCCTTAAAGATGCTAGCGGAATCTGCTTAATAGTTTTTATAGTGTTTTTTATAGTTAAAGACGTCGTAAACTATTGTTAGGTAAGCTCTTAACCCTCTATAGTTATATCTTAAAAACCTTAGTAGGGTCTAATTAGTAATGTTTATCGTATTTCCTTAAGCGAGCTTTCGTAGTGCGTTTTTTAAGCGTTCCTATTACGGGGTTTTATAAAGCTTCCTTAAAAGTAAAGTAAGGAGTCCGGGCGTAGCCGTTTAGATTTTATAATAAGTATAGTATTATTATAAGTATTATGCTTAAAATAAAAGATCTTTTTATAAAAAACGGGTAAAAAGCCTATATAACTACTAAAAAGACTATAAACTTAATTAAGGAGTCCTTTATAAAGGTCCTTAAGGTTATATTTTATGCTACTTTCGTAGAATTTATTTTTATAGATAAAAAGAAATTTACTAGTAAAAGGAGTTTATAAAAAAGCTATATTAATACTAAGATAAACTTATTATAGTAAAGAAAGGTCTTTCGGAACGACTCTTTATAATTATAGCCCTTAAGGGCATTTAGAAGTATCGCTTAAACTAGTTTAGTAACTAAGTATATAATTAATAACGCGGGAATTACGTCTTAAAGGATAAGATATATAAATAGCTTATAAAGGTAGCTAAAGCTAAAAGGTTAAAGGTTTTCGCTAACGCCGCTTTTAGTAGGAATTAAGGCCCTGGCAATAATAGTAAAACCGGCATTAAGGGCTTTAAAGAGGACTTTAATAAGAATATTACTAGCTTTAGTAAATTAAGTAAGAAAGATAACACCTTTAAGGAGACCGTCGTTTTAAAATACGGCTGCTATATTAAGCGAAGGAAAGTTATATATAAAGAGCTAGATTGCTAGACTAAGTACCTTAACTAAGCCCTTAAATTTTAAAAGGTACTTTAAGCCGCTAAGGCCGCGACTAGTAATAAAGAGAATAAGGCGGGCAACGCGGCTATTATAACGGCTAGTAGCGAATTTAACAGCTACCTCTTAAGTAGCGTAGTTATAGATAAATATAAGCCCGTTTAAGATAAAGCTATTATAGACTTTAAATACGCGACTTACTGCTTTAATAACCTAAAAACGTTTTTTAATATTAAGGCCGTTAACCCCTTTTTAATAATATCGTTAAATAGTAGCCCGCTTAATATAAAAGCTATAAGTACCGTTAAGGTTATTATTAGCAATATTATACTAAAGTTATTAAATATTAATTACGCGCCGGTATCGCCGGCTAACCTTATTAGTAATTAATACCTTAAAAAGAAAGGCATTAAGCTAAATAATATTAAGGAACGCTTATTTTATATACTCTTTAAGACTAAGGTCTATAATATTAAATAAAAGATACGTATTATAATAATCCCGGATATAAGACTAAGGGGTATATCTATAACCCTTAGCCTTATAGCCTTACTATATACTTAGCAATATATAGATTATAAGATAATATACCGCCGCCTTAGCTACGCTAGCTTAAAGAGGGTCCTTAAAGTATATAATAAGGCTAGCCTTAAGATTAATAAGAAAAAGGCTAAGAGATTTTATTATAAGGTATACTACTTAAGGAAAGCGGACGCGATAATTAGTAATAGCTTAAGCGTAATAGCTTAAGCGTTTTTTGCGTATATATATTAAGACTTCTTTTAATATAAGCTTATAAGCTATAAGGGCATTAACTATTACCTTTATAGTATTAATATCTTTATTAGATTTTACTAAGTACTATTTTCGCCTATATAAGATTAAGCCTTCGATATAATAAAGGCCTAAAAGATATAGGTTAACAATAGCGCTACCGGCGCCTTTATTTAAGTGCTAGCTTTTAATAACGCAACGGAATTCTATATTAAAAAGATAAAGGCTTAGTTAAAGGAAGACTACTTTATACTATACTATAGCGCACTTTATATATCTTAGTAAAACGGTAAAGTAAAAAGAGCTAGCTATATACTTATAAAGTCCGTAAAGGTAATATATATTAAGATAAAGCTACCGGAATTCCTTTAGCCTTAGTATATAAAGATAGCTATATATAGCAAACTTCTTACTTATACGCGGCACGGCTTTAAAGGAGGCGCCGCTAAAATGCTATAAAGAAACAGTGCGATAATACCGCACTACTAAAAAGTCTCGCCCCGGCCTTAGTTAAGGGTCAGGACGCTAATTATCGTCTATATACTTATATCTTATATACTAATATATAAGTAGCTAGAGCGCTTATATCTTACGTTCTATAATAATTGCCGCCTTAAAAGGAAAGACGATAACGTCCTCGTTATCTATAAGACGGGACCTCCCCGGTTTTTTAAGCCGGTAGCTAAAAGCTACGCACGCTTATATTATCACGCGCGCCCGGGGGGAGCCTTATTTCTATACGGACTTATAAGTCTACTTTCTCGCGCGGGGATCGAACCTACGCTAAAGGAATTGCTACTATTTGCTACGGAGAAATAGTGCGATAATACCGCACTGCTAAAAGGTCTCGCCCCGGCCTTAGTTAAGGGTCGGGACGTTAATTATCGTCTATATGCTTGTATCTTATATACCGACATATAAGTGGCCGGAGCGCTTATATCTTACGTTCCGTAATATAAAGCTTATTATTTATTCTTATTCTTATAATAAACTCGCTTAAAGCTATATAAATTACTAATTAAAAGGAATTATTAAAGCTAAATTAAAAGACTACTTATATATAAATTTAATATAAGTCCGGGAAATTAGCGGTAAAGAATTATAGCGCGATTTTTATAGTTTAGTTTTGCCTTTTTATTAAGGTATTAGTTTAAAGGTGCTAAGCGGTAAATATAAGAAGCTTTAATCTAAAGGCTTACTATAAAGTCCGCTAAAATACTAAAGTAAACTTTATATCTTAGTTAAAGATTATCCCCTTTAAAATCCTTTAATTAGCACGGAGTAGCTTAATATATAATACTTATACTTAGTCTTTTGCCGTAAACTAATTATTACTTAAGATAAGAAGATATATCTTTAAGAATTTATAAGTTACTATTAATAAGGTATTAAAAAAGTTCTTTATAAAGTTTTAAATAAGACTTATTTACCTTAAACTACTAAAAGCTTAATAATAAAGTTTATCGCTATTATATAGTATAAAACTAATAAGCTTTAAATTAAAATAAGCTACCTTAGCGTTTTACTTTAATCGGTTTAGTTATAATAGTAAGCGTTATAGCTATTTATAACTTTATCTAAATATTTATTAAGCTATAAGATTAAGAGGCTTTTAAATAGACCTTACTATATATAGGTATAGCTAATAGAAAAATATGTGGTATAAGCGTTTTTAATACGTTTCTTAATATAGGTCTTAAGGATATATAGTCTATAGCGTTTATTATTCTTTATAAAATATAGTAGCCCTTACGACTAAAAAAATAAAAGTTTAAAGATACTATCTTTATCGCTAAGCTAAATAATAATCTTTACTTATTATATATTCTCCGTATATTTATTTATTATTTTTTAATAAAGCGGTATTTTAATTAATACTTCCGTATAAAACAATACGCGGTTTATTATCTCGTCTTTTTAAATAGGTTTTAATTTCTTTTCTTAGTTTAAGAATCTTAGCTTATTATCTTAATATAGTAAATATAAAAAAGCGTTTAATATAACGTTTTTAACGCTTAGGATATAATATACCTTAAGCGGGAATTAGCTTAACTATTAAAAGGCGAGGACTAGCTTATTATTAGATTTTATATTAATATAAAATAAGGACTTTAAGTATATAATTTTATAAGTACTTACGTAATTAATAAGAACAACTACTTATAGTATTTTTATAAATAATACTATAATATATAGCTTATAAACCGCTTATATTAAACTAGCTATTTTAAGCTTTATAAGCTAGTATAAAAGCTCTTTACTTTAAAAAGCGCGGCTTAAGTAAATAATAAGCTAAACTTTAGTTTATATTAATAAAGTCTTTTTATCTTATTCTATGCTTTTTTTTAAGTAAAAAGCTATAGCCGCTACTCCGTATTCTTAAGATACGTTAATTTAAATAAATTGTTATTAAGTAACGTTAAAGTAATAAATTATTTAAAGCTTAGTAAGCTTTTTAAATAAATGTATAAAAGCTTTTTCTTATTTTAAAGTAAGCTAAAAAGCGGCTTTTACGGTATATTATGCTTATTATTAGCCCCTTAAAGGGACTTTTTTTTCCTATCTTACTTAAAGTAGCTCCGTTTTTTATTTTTATAAGACGTTAACTTTATTAGCAAAATATAAAACTATATAGCGTAGCTACTTAATAAGGCTAATCTATTTCTTAAGCTATTAAAAGTTCTTTAAGAACGCAATATCCTTAAAGTCTTATACTTATTTCTCTATATTTATTAAGCTAATAGCGTTTACCTTAAATTTAAAGAGTTATATAGATAAGTATATTAAAAAGAACTTAAATCTAAATAAAGTATTATTATAGTTATAAAAAGCGCGGAATACTGCCTTTAAGTATTAAAGGTATTTTTTAGCTATATTAAAGTAAATAATAATATTATTAATATAAGCTGCCGCGTATTTTTAATATCTATAAAAGACGTTATTAATAAACCTTTAAACGTATACTAAGGAGTTTTTAAAGCTTATAAGCGTTATAAGTAATCTTTTTAGCTTATAATAGCTTATAGCTATAAACCTTTCTTAATAGTCTTAATAAACGAAGAACTAATAAAAAAATAACTATACGTTTACTATATTAATAAACTTTTTTTCTTAAAAGCGTTTCATTATATCGCTTTAAAGCGGTATTAAGTAAGCGTTTAAAGTAATAATAGCGTTTATTCTTTATAGATCTATAATAACTTATCTCTTTTCCTTTTTATTTACTATTTTTTATACTATAAATACTAGCGCTATAAATAAAGTTAGCTTATAAACCCGCTTTAATCGTCTTTATTTAGTTAGCTAGCTAAATATTATACTTACTACTTTTTTATTCTTATTACTTAATAAATATAATTTTAATATAACTTATAAATATTACTATCCTTTTATTAAAAGAATATATTTATATTTAGAACTATCTATATATACTACTTCTTTATCTTTATAAAAGTAAGGAAATAATTAAAGGATATTTTAAACATTTAATACGTATTTTAAGTTTTTAGCGTAAATCTAAATACCTTTATTAATAGTAAGTTTAGGTAAGTTTTTAGTTCGGCCGATTTTAAGCTTATAGTTTACTATAAGATCTTTTTAAAAGAAGTCCTTAAATAGGTTTATTTTATCCGGGTTTTCTATAAAGACTTCCGCTAAAAGAATAGTAGTATTAACCTCCTTATATAGCTAAAACTACTTATTAAGGTTTATAATTATACTTACTCTTTAGCTTTAATAAAGTATTAATAGTTTTTTAAAGCAGTTTATTATAATAAAGCTCTTATAATCCTATATTATCGTTTAAGTAAGCTTAAAGTTATTAAAGAAGAATATTATATTCCCCTTTAATAGTAGTGCTTAAACCTATATAAGTAAGGTATAGCTAAAACTAATTAAAATTATTATAGTAGTTAAGTAAATTACTTATTTATATATTGCTAATCTTAGCTAAACTATCTTAACTTTAGCTTAAATCCCTTTATGGGCCTGAATTTATAAGATTAATATAAAGTTAATAAGGTCTTTTTAATAAAAAACTAAAAATTCTTAGCTTAGAAATATATTAGCCGCTAAGCGTTTTACTATTTTAGCGCTAATCTTTACCTTTATAACCGCGACGCTACTATTTAGCCTTCTTAATATATACGTAGTAAATTTTACTTATTTAATAGTAGCCGTCTTTTTTACTCCTTAAATAAAGTTTTATTAAAAATAGTTTATAGTTATGTCTTAAAAGGTTTTTATTAAGTTAGCTTAAATAAGGCTTTAGTTTGCCTTAGTATTTATATAAGCTTTAATGCTTATCCTAAGCCTTGTTTTTTTTATAAACTAAGAAGCATATATAAGTAAATTATAATAGCTTATTAAGGCTTAATAGTTAAACGTTAAAAGAAGCTCTAACTATTTAAACGCTTTATAGCTTTTAAATAACTATTTACTATACTAAGCTATGTTTTTATATAATAACGTTTAAGCTAAGATTAAGGGGGTATTTAACTTTAATATATTAATAAAGTTTATTTTTCAAGGGGAATACTTTACTATAAAATCTATATACTTTATAAGTTTCTTAAACTAAGTTTACTATAGTATAAATTATAGTTTTCTTTAAGCTTTTATTAATATCCGTTTAAGCTCTTTTTATATAATACTTTTTATTTTTTAAATAGTTATTAATCTTTATTATTATTTCTTTTTTAGTTATAAAGTATACTTAGTCTAGCTTTAGTATTAATAAGCGTATATTCTTAAAGGTCCTTTTTTTTAAGCTAAAAGACCTTAGCTTATATCCTTAGCTATTTAAATAAGTTTCTTTTTTAACTTAGTAAACGCTATAAAGCTTATAATTCATCCGCTTTAACTAAGCGGTTTAAGAATATAATTTATAGTCTTAGTAAGCCCTTAATAAATAGTTAAGGCGTTTTAAATTATCCTTTTAGTATATATAGAGTATAGCTAGTTAAGTCCTGCTTTTTTATAGGTTAAACCTATTTCTTTTATACTAATAAGTACTTTTAAGATCTTTAAGTATATTTAACTTATAGCTAAAGAAGAATTTCCTTATATTTCTTAATTTATCTATTAATATTCTTATTTCTTATTAAATAAATAATATAAGGATTCTTATAAATAGATATTTAGCTTTTAGTAAATTACTATAATTAAGTAGTTTAGCTAATAAAGCGTAGCTTTAGTTTTATATTATAAGCGTAATATTAAAGACTTAAAGTTAAACCTTATTACTATATTTTTAATCGTAAAGTACTCCTTATTAAGTGCTTATATCGCTATATTTAAGCGGACTTTAAACCGTTTTTATAAGGCGGAGATTTATCGGCTTAGTTTTATACTAAGCTCGCTAAGTTCTTTTTATTATAGTTTTAAGAAGTCTTAAAAATACTATTTTACTATACTTTTTAAAAGGAAAAGGGGTAATTAAATAGCTAGCTAATTTATATAAGCTTCGCTTTTATTAGTATTTTAGTAAGTAAAGTTAATAAAACGGTTTACTCTTTAAAATATACTAGCTTTATTATCTTTTTAATCTTTATTAAAAGATACTTTTAGTAGTCTTAATAAGTTAAATCTCCTTATATCCTTACCTTATAATTAAGGTTTTTCTTTAGGCTTAATAAATATATTTTCTTTTGTTAATACTTAAAGAAGACTAAAGAATTATTTATTTAATATTATTACTATTTTTATTAAAGGGCTTAAGGCTATACTTAATCTTAATATTTATATACTAAGTATAAATAGGTTTAGCCCGCTAAAAGTATTGCTTATTACGTTTTTATCGCTTATTATTAAGGTCTTAGTCTTAATACTCTCGCTAAGTGCTTAACCTTTTATCTTATATATATCTTAAAATCTAGTATACTATAAAGCCTTAAGTATAAAAGGCTTATTTTTATTAATTAAGAGTCTTAAAAACGCTTTAATTAATATAGCTATAGTAAATAAAGCTAAATAGTAATACTAAACTAAGAAACTATTAAGTATCCTTTAAAGTAAATATTTAGTTAAAACTATAAACTAAACTTTATTAATAGTATGCGGTAAAGATATCTGCTAAGCTTATTATCTTAAGAGAAAAGTAGCTTTATTACTAGCTTAATCTAAAGGGTATTTAAAGAGTAAAAAGCTAAAAGAACTTAAAGTTAGCTTATTTTTACTTTTTTTATTAAAGGATATTTAATCCGTTTAAGTAGTACTAAGTTTAATTTACTTAATTATATAAGTTTTATTATTTTATAGTTTATTCTTTATTAGTATTTTAAAAGCGGATTACCTTTTAAAAAATAATAGTCTTAGCTTAGCTAAGTAAGCCTTATTTTATATCTTATTTAGCTCTATAAGTCATCGCGGTATAATACCTTAAAAAAAGGTAAAGGAGATTATTAAACTAATATACTTAATAAGCCGCGGCCTTTTTTACTTTTATAGCTTACTTATTTTAAGGTTTAATTATAAGCGCGTTAAGAAAAAGATACTTATTATAAAAGTTAAATTTAAAAGCTAATAAAAGCTTCTTATTAAAGAAAATATTATTAAATATTTCACTTTTTATAAAATAAGTACTTAATTATATAATATAGTAACTTTTAGCTTAGCGGATATTTAAAGAATTTTTATTTAAATAAGTAAGAATTACTATTATTTACTATACTTTATAGCATAAAAATAAAGAAAGTAAAGCGTAGATTAATTACCGTTAGTTAAAGCTAATACTATAAACTAATTACTATTAATTAAAACTAATACTATAAACTAATTACTATTAATTAAAACTAATACTATAAACTAATTATTATTAGTTAAGCTAATATAATAAACTAATTACTATATATTAATATATATAAAGGTTTATAAATAGTTAAAAGCTTATTTTTTCTTTAAAGTATAGCTAGCTACTATATACTTAATTTTTAAGCTAATTTTAAGGATTTTTAACTATATTATCTTACTATTTATTATTAATATATAGATAACTTAAAAATATCCTTATAAAATTACTTAATAAACTAAGTATAAGCTTAATTAAAAATACTATAAACTATAATTAAGGAAATTCTTCTAAATATCCTTAAATATCCCTTAAAAATCGCGGTAAAGTCTATTTTATATTTTTTAAGGTATTTCTTAAGTTAAAAATAAGCTAAACTATAATTAAAATATCTTATAAAAATCTTTAAATATCTTTTAAGAATACTAATAAAATCCGTTTAATAGCTTTTATAGTATCTTTTATAGTTAAAAACGTTATAAACTATAGTTAGAAAGGCTTTTAAGTATTTATAATTATATCTTAAAAACCTTAGCGGGGTCCGATTAGTAATATTTATTATATCTCTTTAAGCGAGCTTTTATAGTATATGCTTTAAGCGTTCTTACTACGGGGTTTTATAAGGCTCTTTAAGAGTAAAGTAAGCAGTTTAAGCGTAGCTATTTAGATTTTATAATAGTTTTTATTATATATAGCTAGAAAAAAGGTAGTATTAAGACTTAAAAAAATTTTTTACTTAAATAAATCAAAAAGCTAATAAAATGAATTACTACGCTTAAATAAAAAAAGGTATTTACTAAGAAGCTAATTAAAATAAACTTTAAAAATTTATTTAAAAGTAATATTAAAACTTAAAAAGTACTATTTATTAAATTAAGAACTTTATTAATATTAAAACACTTTTATTATACTTTTACTTATATAATAATACTACTTAAGTTTTATAAGAAAGCTATATATATAAAACCTTAAAAACTAATTAAATTTACTTTAATAATAATACTTACAATTACTTTTTTAACTATTACTATATTTACTAAAAACTTTAATTAATTAACTATAGCTATAAAAACTATAAGCAAAAAAGTATAAGAAAACGCTATTTAAGTTATATATATTATAATCTCCTTACTATAATTATAATTTAAAGCATTTAATTACTAGTTTACTAAGTTAAAATAATAATTAAACTATATTAAGGCCTTTAACTTAAAGGCTAAAGGTTTTAATTTAAAAACTCGCTTAAGCTATTAAGCAACGTAAGAAGTATTAAAAATAATTATTAAGATTAAGTTTTAACTAAGATTAATAATAAACCGCGTAAAGATAGCTATAAAAAAGCTTATTAAAAAGTAAATAAATAAACTAACTTTATAAACTTAATTAAAGTAGTTCTCTTATTTTATTAGTGAGGATATAATAAGGGCTTATATAACCCCCTTAAAAAAAGTATTATTCCGGGATAGCTTTTTAAAGCTATTCCCCTTTCTATATAACCCGAGATTGAGACTTAGAAATTACATGCCCATAACACGTACCCTGATAAACGAGTAAAGTTGTATGTACCTACATGCACAGTGGGCCGGCGTTGTTGACTGGGTGAAAACTGCCCGTCGAAACGTGGTTAGTTTTATGGACCCTACGGAGGAGCATTTCAAAAGTCTTGACTGCACAATTTCTACGCTAGTCCCAATTGG
>JAPEBW010002363.1:0-12762 GCA_027405785.1 Ophiocordyceps robertsii
CGCATGCATGACTCCACGCTACGCCCCCGTTTCCCTCGCCGGCTAGTCCCCGGTGGAGGAGGTGCCTTTTCGGCTTCGCCACCCCGACGACGCATTCCCCGGTTGACGCGAGGGGGTTCTTGGTCAAGTCCCGGGCCGAGACTGACGATTGCTTGTCAGACTTCAGACAACGACGAGTACTGCTCGGCGTGCGGCAATGCGGGCGACGTCGTCTGCTGCGATGGCTGCCCGCGGTCATTCCACTTTGAGTGCGTCGACATGGTGCAGTCGGACCATCTGCCCGACGAGTGGTACTGCAACGAGTGCCTCATTCGACGCTTTCCCTCGCGCGTGCCCGTACACAAGGGCATTTTCGCGGGCGCCCTGAACCAGCTGGAGAAGAGCATCCCACGCGCCTTTAGCCTGCCCAAGAAGGTGCAGAATCGCTTCGAGGGCGTCAGGGCCGGCGCCGACGGCGACTACGAGGACGTGGTGGCGAGCAAGGCGGTAAAGTAAGTGACCCCAAGGCCATTGTCCTTGCCGGCTCGTGTGCACCGGCTGACGACGCGTCTTCAGGAAACGAAATGGCTACGACGAGCTGCCAGACTTCTTCAAGCAGCGCGAGGATGGGCAGGCTGTGCTGTGCCACGCCTGCCAGAAGCCGGCCACGGAGATAAGGGCCATCATCCCGTGCAGCGCGTGCCCCTTCTACTGGCACATTGACTGCCTCGACCCGCCCCTGGCCGTGCCCCCCGTCCTCAAGACGTGGCGTTGCCCGGCACACATTGACGACGTCTTGATCGACGTGCCCGGCCTCGCCCCGGCCCACCGCTTCCGCAGGCTCAAGGGCACCCAGGCCATTACCCCCGCCATCAGTCGAGGCCTCAAGAACAACGGCCACATCGAGATAGACTGGACCGACGACCTTGACCAACCCGACCGTTCCGGCTGGCCCGACCCGCCCTCGTTTGGACGCAACTACAAGTTGCCCGCCAAAGGAGTCGTCCTGGACTTCATTGAGCAGTAAGCTGCCCGCCTGGGCTGCGTCTGCGTCTGGCTAACATTGTGCCTGCCAGGCTGCGACACCGGGGCGCGGGCTACGGATCTCGTCGACACGAGTCCAGACGGGTTCCGTATCCGTCGCCACCTGCTCAGCGCGACGCGAGCAGCCCCCTCCCCGGCTCTGCTCTCGAGCGCGACATCGACGAGATGCAGGCCTCCCTCACCCTGATCGCTCTTCGCCAGAAGCGGTCCGAGCCCATCGACAGGCTCACCTCGGCGCTCATGGTGGGTTTCGCGGCCGATGCGTTTTGATGTCGCTGCTAACGCGCTGCACAGTCCGCTGCCGACGACAATATCTTGTCCCTCATGGCCAAGAGCAATGCCGATAACGTCGCCGTCGGACAACTGACCCAAGACGACAGGCAGGGCCTGCGCGCCATGCTTGCCCAGATTGATGCCATGGGCGCCCGCATTCGACAGGTTCTTGGAGAGGACAAGCCGGCTCCCGAGATTGCAGCTGTTTCGGCCGACGCCCGGACCCCAGTCTCGGAACCGCCTGGCATCAACGAGTCGACCAAGCTGGAGCCGAATGCCCCGGTGGCGGAGCCCACGCCTCCCTCTACCGTCGACCATGCTGAAGGAGCCATGGAGCTCGACTAGGCCCTTGGCTGTCTCGACAGTAGGCCAGACGGGCCACAAAGGAGCATCGATGACTGAACACGACGCTCACACACCATCTCTCGGCCTCTTCATCGCCGAATGCCGGCTACCAACAGCTACTCGTCGTCGTTGGCTGGACACCATCTCACCAAGAATGCCTCTGTTGACTGGCGACAGCGAAGAAGACGGACGAAAAGGGAAACCCCCACCCGAAAACATCACTGTGAAGAATCAGAATTTGGAAGCGCGCGGCGTGAAGCCGGCTCGAGTCGTACTTGCGCGCGCTCGATGGCGCACTTAATCCGCCTCTCATGCCCTTCGAAAATCCACCATCGACGAGGGTACCCTCTTTTAGTTTTCTCCACTGCGTGCGTCTGGGAAGATGGCTGTGCTTTCCTTCTCCTGGGGCCGTCAAGCCCACGCTGTACCATATCGCTGAAATCGGTGGTGCGTCAGGGGGGAAGGATGGGGTGGCTGATTGTCGATTTGCGTTTCCCCCATTATGCTTCTGCTTTGTTCCCTTTCACCCCCCTCCCCCCCTCCCAACGCCACGCGAACACCGTCGCCCTGGCCGTCGCACAGACGACTCTGGCGGGGAGTGAGGGAGGAGACTTGGGGACGCAATGCCGCAGGCCCTCTCCCACGCGCTGGTGATGGTGACGGTGGACCGGAGCTGCGGACAAACTGGGCGGCACTGGATTCCTTGTTGTTATCCCACGACTAGTTTTGGGCCCTTCTGGCCGACCGACATGCCGCCAGTTTGTGTGTTTCTGCCGCTACAACCTCTTTCAACCGTGAAACGTGACAGAAAGCTAATGCACGCCGCCCCTTTGCACCGGTCAGACAAACACAAGCACACACAGAGCAGGCCCCTTCTTACGTTGCTGGCACAAGGCCGAGCCATCATTGATCAATCGCTTGAACAATGTGCAGACAGTCTCGTTTGTTAGGCTCCATCCTAGTATACAGCCTTCAGGAAAGAACGAGAGACCCTGCAAATGCCTTTTCTACATCCCTCAACTCGCCCCAGCAAAAGCCACCTCCAAGCATCACACACTTGCCCCCCGAAGTCGTCTGGAGAGCCTCTATTGTAAAGCTAGATGAGCACCAAAGAGCCGAGCTCGAGTACATGTATCCGGCGTGAGGGGAAACATGCCCACGTCCACAGCCTCTCTCCTCTTCTTTTCGTGACCCCCACAAATCGTCACTCCCACGGAGCGTTGTTCAAATCACAGATTTATGGCGTTCATGATGAAATGTCGAAAGAAAACCGAACAGCAGTAAAAACAGCCACCCCTGCTCGATCCTTGCGGCGGTCTGAATGCACGAGGCCTGCCTAGAGCATTCGACCAATGAAAGGGAGGAACAGAAGCCGGCAAGCGTGGCTCAGGGGCAAGAAGTGACGGCGTCTTGATCAGTCGTTGCACTCCGAGTCGGGGCCTTCCAGAATGAAATCTAGCGCGGCCGAGCCAGAGTCGGTCTACCACGCCCGGGTACCATCGTCACCCGAGTCAGCCTTCTTGAGGCAACGCTGAGAGACAAAACACACGCGCGCACACCTCGCAGGTCGGGCGCCCCCCCCCGTAGTTGCATGTCATTGCTGCCAGTGGGGGTAGCCCTATCGTATTTCACATCATCTCTAGAGAACGTCAGTAGTTGCTCTGAAAAGGGTAGCTGTCTGTTTGAGGTTTGACGTACGCGACCCCGTCTAGCGTTGGCCTGTTCTTGCTGCATGTAGCCCATGCTCTGCATGCCTCCCATGCCGCTATATCCATACGGACTTCCCATGGGCAACCCAAATCCTGGTGGTCCGTAGGGGGCCTGACCGCCGGGAACCTGGGGAACCTGGGTCGAGGGAGGCTGTATGGGGCTACCATTTGGCATGTTCTGCTGGCGAAACTGGTCCAACGCGGGGCCCGGGCTGCCGTAGCCTCCGTACCCAGGTTGAAGTGGTGGAAAGGTATAGTTCATTGCAGGCGTCGCCCGGTTCATCATGCTCTGCTGATATTGCATTTGCTGTAGACTGACCGCTTGAGTAACGGGCCCGGTCGGTGTGCCATACACAATGCCTTGGTTGTATGGCTGGAACCCGGGCATGCCTGGATCGGCACCCTCGTTTCTCGGGGGGCCATAGCCAGCGTCGAAGCCGGCAGCACTCGTCCCGGGGTTGAGAGGGTTAAAGAATGCCTTGTTGCCGTGGCCTTGTTGCGGATGTTGGCCATTGACGCCAGCTTGTCTCGAAGCCGGGCGTTGTCGTTGATCCGGGTGGGCATTGGCCTCGCGATTAGGCCCGGCGGTCCTGGTCGAGAGCCCAACCTCGTCCATGAGACGTTTGTAGCCCTGTCCCGGCTGAGCCTTGATTTTCACAAGCACGTTCTTAACGTTGTCGACAACCTGGCTTCGGATGCTCTCATCGAAAAAGGGAGTCGTCAAGACCTTGAAAATCAGGGTAGAGCCACATGCGTGATCGCTGAGGATGGCCTCCAGGACCTGATCGTTGGGGGTAAAGAAGAGGGACTTGAGGATGGTGTCGCGGGCTTCGGCCTCGGCCTTTTGGTTAATCACCTTGAGGACGGTCAGATAGGCGACCTTGTGGGTGCACAGGTGAACCAGACACGGCACGAGCCTGGGCGACAAAACGGTGCGCCGCTGGGGAAACGTGCAGGTATCCAGGAACCAGGTGAGCAGGAGGGCGCCGTTTGCGTTGGTGGCCAGCTGCACGCTGTGCAAGGCGATGGCGGCCGCGAGCATGCGTTGCTGGTTCTTGCTGGCGTGGTGGCTCTCGAGGCAGGCCCGCATGGCACGAGCGCCGAAGCGGCCCTGGGCAACCTCCCACATCTTACTTAGCATTGTCTCGAAGATGAAGTCGTTGTGAGGCGTTCCAAACTTGAGACAGCCCTGCAAAACGTAGTTGCCGTACTGGTCCAGGAACAGGGGGACAGTGTAAGGCCGGAGATGCTCCACGATGATGGACATTTGACCAGGAGTCTTGCACACGTCAATGATCTTTTGGGCTGCCCAGGTGCCGTTCTTGTGGATGCCAATCTCGGCCATGTGCGGTGCGATTTCGGCCAGCATGGCATCCCGGACGGGGTCGGTGCAGTGCTCGAATAGCTTCTGGACGACGGTATTGCCCAAGTAATCCGACGAAAGCTCCGCGATTTCGGGGAGCATTTCCATGGCGACGCCCTCGATTTCCGCCTGAGACAGCAGCTGGTTGTCAATGCGCTTGCGAATGTCCCTCAGCCTCGGGGCGTCGTGAACCCGCGTGTGGGTTGGCTCTCGGACTGAAGGGATCTCCTCGGCAAACGCGTCAAACTGTATGGCGGACTGTACACTGCGAGAAGTCTGGAGCTTATCATCCTCGGAAGCGCCGAACTGACCCACGATGTCGACAATGTCTGTGGTCATATCACGCAGTAGCGGAACCGTGGGAGTGGTCTTTCCCAGGGCCGGAGCTTGGGGCCCGTCCGTGGTGGCGGCGGCCGGTCCCTGGGCGGAATCTTGAGCCTTGGCAAATGGATCAGGGCTCGGAGAAGGGAGCACTCCGTCGTGGCCTGGGGTGTTTGCCGCCGAAGGGGGCTTTGCGAAATTGATGCGAATGGGGCCCGCGCCGGGGAAGATCTCCTTGCCATTCAAACTCGACTTGGCAGAAATGGCGCTCTCGACCCTCTCAAAGTTGACGAAGCCGCAGTTCTTATGCGTCAGCACGCGAGCGGACAATATCGGGCCATGAGCCTTGAACATTTCGATGAGAGTCGACGTGGTTGTCGATGTCGGGATGCCCCCAAGCCAGAGGGCACTCGTAGGACCCTCGAGGCCCTGCTCTTCAGCATTCAATAGCCCGGCATTGCGACTGCTCGATCTGCCGAGGCTCATGCCCGCGATGGCTTGGGGAAGGTCGTCAAAGTCCTTTTCGTCTTGCTGCATCCGCATTTCGGCACTGTTTGCGATGGGACTGGGCCCGGCAGGGTTGCCGGTAAGGTATGTGCGCATGAGGCGGCCTCCAGGGGACTCGAGGACGCCGGCTGTGCGAGCACGAGGGCGAGTAGCAGAGGCTTGACTCGCGAAAGCCTGCACGGCCAGGTTGTGGTTGTGAATGGCAGCATTTGTGGCAGCCAGCTGGTCTTGCAGCGCGGCAACGTACTGATTCTCCATGGGCACACCGTCGACTTCATACTCGTCCTCGTCATCGGCGTACTTGTCCTTGTTGTTGACCGAATAGGACCGGAAGCGGCTGGACTGCTTCGCGTAGTCCATGTTGGCCAGGTAAGGAGTGGCGAGTTGAGCTCGAGGGGGCTGCGGCGTTTCGGCCAAGCCGAGATAATCCAGTGTTCGCATGTGCACATCCGACTCCCCTCCCCCCTCCTTGGAGAAGTGAGACTGCGAGGGCGAGCTCGGTCCATTGGACCCGACGCTGGCGATGCTGGCAAGCGTGGAGCCTCGCTCACGGCCAACGCCAGCTGGATTCCAGCTGCTGAAGATGGACGGGCCAAAGGGAGAGGCTGTGCCTGGCATGGCGGAGAAGGGACTGCGCTGGGGCATAGACCCAGCCCGGAGGCGAGATAGGAGGGCCGAGCCTCCCGCCGAGCTGTCAGGATGCTCCAAGCCTGGCGAAGGCGACTTGTTGAAAGGCGTCTGAGACGGGGTGACCCGCGCAGACTTGACCGCCAGGCTAGGGACGTTCACGAGGCCACCCGGGGGTCCGCCGGGGGAGAAGCGAGACGGCACGGTACCGGCTCGGGCTCTTCTAGTCTGGGGCATGCTGTCGGGCGTTGGCAGTTGGGCGAAGTCAGGAAAGCCATCGGTGGGTGATTCGGGAATATTCTCGCGGAGCGGCGTCGAATTGCCGCTGGTGGGAGGGCCGCCCCATGGATTGATGGGTAGGCCGGGGATGCCTTCCTGGGCCTGAATCTCTCTTGCTCTGCCCATGATAGCGTTGTCAGCGAGGGATGGAGGCAGGCGGGATGAAGGATGCCCCAACAGCCGCGACGGGGCCCGCGGGGACGCGAGTATGGAGGGCACGAACCTTTTCGAGTAGAGCCTGCTGGAGCCGGGCATGTCATGCGACGGAGAACCAGCCCCGGATCGCGAGTTGGCAGCCATGATGCCGTTGTGGGTGATGGCGCCAAAATGGGGCCGGGTCGAGGGTTCGGTGGTGGGTGGTGCGTTGGAAGAAGGGGATTGCGAACGATTCTGGGGCGCGGAATGGCGCGGAGAGTAACCGGGCGCCATCTGATCAGACCTGGACGTTGATATTATCAATTACCCAACTGGCCGCATGACACAATGGCACAAAGCGCCTCGATATGAGAGGTAGAGCGGGCTCGGCAGGAATAGGGGTTCGCGTGGCAGGTGAAGTGCTGGTTGGAAGGGCGAGGTGTCGGAGGCACAACAAGTCGAAGTCGTGGCCCGAAAAGGCATCAAGCAGCCAGCCTCAACGCAAGCTGGGGACGGACGACAGCTGACGCAGCCCGCGAAGAGGGGTTGGTCGAAGACGGAGGTTCTGCAGTAGCCGGTATTACAAAGGGGATACTGTGAAAAAAAAAGTCGGATCGGGGGTGTCGTGGATTGGCGGCGGCGGAAGAAGATGGGAGGATAGCTGGGTGGGGGAGGGCTGAGGCGTACGCAAGGAGTGCCGTGTCGTCTTGGGGGGGGGGGGGGTTGGTGGAGCTTAGTTGGGGTAGATCGGAGGCGGCGGCGTCGATGGTAGTGGGCAGCCGCAGCAGCAGAAGTAGCAGCAGCAGCAGCAGCGACGGCACCGCAGCAGCAACAGCAAGCAGAGCAGAGGGCGAAGCAGCAAAAGGCGGAAGCGTGAACGTTGCCGCTAAGAAAGCAGTGGTGGTGGTGCGGCTACCGAGCCTATGGGAGGTGACCGAGGAAAGGGAACCTAGTAGATGGAAAGCGGGCGGGAACCGAGCGTAGACGGATCAAAGTACAGGCCGCATTGCTTCGGGACAAGATGGGACTGAGAAGAGACGGGCGGCGATGACGACGGCGGCGGCGGCAGCGATGGTGATGGCGATGGCGATGGCGATGGCGACTGCGACGACGGCGGCGATTGTGTTAATGGCGAGTAGAGGGCGGCGGCGGCGGAGACAAGGCCGTGGAGAAGGAGGATGGATGAGTCGGCGAAAAAGACAGCGAGAGACGACGACGGCATTGCCAGCTTGCCGGAGGAGAGCGAGCCTGGCTGAGCGTCGGCCTTGGTGGGGACTACTAGTAGTGCTGCGAGTGCCCGGGCGCTGGGAGCCACCTGGGGAGGGACAGGAGGAAACCTTGGAGGCAAGTGCCTCGGAATAGGCGCTGGGTGGATCCCGGGGACCAATGGAAGTCGGGCGGGTGCCAGGCCTGGGGCGTCGGCCAGTCAGCGGCCTGCCTTGGCCTGTCTGAAACACACCCTTTTTCCTACTAGGTACCTGGCCAGCCGGGGGCAGTGCGACGGCGTCGAGGCCACGACACAAACCTTGCCGTGGATCCAGATCCATGGACGCATCCGCCAAAAAGAACACACCGATTATTACGGCAGCAGACTCATGCATGTACAATTGCACAGCGACAGCACTGTACAGACATACGTGGCCATGAGCACGAGAGTCGAGCGGCGTTGGGTGCCAGGTACTCGGTACATTGGTCCTGTACTGTAGGTTTGATTCTGGGTGCCCAAGGCCGCCGCTGCAGGCACCTACGAGATGCCAACCTAGGTAGGTACCTGGGTATGTACAGTAAGTAAGGTAGGTGGTAGGTACCTAGGTACCTAGGTAGGTATCCGTACCCAAGGGAGTGAGTGCCCACATATCTGAGGTACCTGTAAGTACCGGGCAGCATGCAGGCGGGCAAGCGCACATTTCAAGTAGATATCCGTACCTGCAGCATAGATACCTGAGGTGTCCGTACAACTCCTGAATCCATGGGCGCCGTGTCAACGAGTCGTTCGTTCCCCCGGGCTCTCTTTCTGCCTCCTTGTTCCCCACCCGCACTGTGCAGTCGAAAGCCGCCCCTCTGCTACAGTACTGCTCTGGGAGCACGTCGGAAACACGCTACAGGGAGTACGGATATAGTAGCAAATTGTACGGAGCATCCGTAAATGGAGATTCGGCCCACGAACACGAGCACCGAGTGCGAGCAAGCGCCTTGTCCACACATACAAAGGGGCCTTTTTGCGGGAGGCAGTCTACACCGTTAGTAGGTCGTCGATACGTTGACAGCGGCGCCCGGGGATCAAAGATGCAAACCCTAAGGTTGGACCGCAGTCGGCAAGCCGCCATGGATTGGATGGATGGGATGCCCATGTAAGGGACCCGTATCCGTACTGCAGGTACATACAACATGGCCTTGCCAGGTAGTGCAGATACATATGCCCAGACAGTACGACTCTCGGCCATGATCTGCCAGTATTCGCATGTACATACATACAGTAGCTACGAATACTGGCAGACGGACGTGCTGGGGGACCTCCTTGCTCCCGCATGTCGCGTCGGCTCGCAGTCTCAGCCAAGGCACCCCCCCCCCCTTTGTACGTACATTCTGTAGGAATGCGCTTGGAACGCTCCGTGCAGTGCCTCGGTTGGCGAGCGTCGTCGCTTGGGCACGTTTTGTCTGGCGCCGCGTGAGCGAGTAGCATTGGGATATTGGATGATGGATGGTGGATGGTGGATGCTGCAGCCTTGCTCTCTCGCTCCGTCGGGTCCCCTGTCAGGAAGCCCCGTCGCTCGCATCATGCACCTCGTCTCGCGCCGTCTGTCTGGGCTGGTCTGTAAAGGCGCAAACTTGTCAGGCACGCCCACTCCGTACGAGTAAGAATGGTGCCAGGAGCATTGTTGGCCGTCACTTACTCGCACCCGGTTTTTGACTGACTTGGCCTTTGTCCGTACAATCATGCCGAGAGACAACAGACAACACGTGTGCCGTCCTGGTACTTGGGTACCCGGTAGGTTAGGTAAGGGGCCTGAAGGTACCTAGGGTACGAAACGGGCCACGAAATACGCATCAACAAAGCACAAACGTCAGGCAGGGCACAGATGACTGCCGCCGACAACAAGGCACGTCGTCGTGCGTATGTATATACGAATACAGGCACTACGAATACAGTACAGTACGTAGGATACCTACCTACAGTACAGAGTACCTACTCAAGACCTGTCAACCTGTTTTTAGACGCCTCCGTCAACCTTCTAGACCTTTCACTACGCCTTCTCCTCACCTTTATCTCCTCACTCGGGTCTTGGCGGCAATGGCACCAAGCTGTCATGGCCAGCAAGCACCACGAAGCAAGCACGCACGTACCAGCACCGCCGCCATTGTCCGTGACATGACTCTATTGCTCGATAACCTGGTTGATGGCACGACGATGCCCCAGTCTAGCCAACATGCGGTTCACGACTGTCGGGTAGGCTCGTCCCCACTTCAATACAACACATGTCACCGCCAAATCCATCGGGTTAACGAGGTGCATTGCAGACCCTCCTCATATGTGTGAACCAACATTAGCCGCCCCGTCTTG
Organism: Ophiocordyceps robertsii; assembly: GCA_027405785.1. Classification (NCBI taxonomy): domain Eukaryota; kingdom Fungi; phylum Ascomycota; class Sordariomycetes; order Hypocreales; family Ophiocordycipitaceae; genus Ophiocordyceps; species Ophiocordyceps robertsii. Next base: position 10,145 of record JAPEBW010002363.1, read on the forward strand.
GCGAAGCTTGACTGCATCAACGACGAGACGTCGGTCGATGCACTACTGCTCTTGAACCAGGGAATGACTGGCCAACACTCCCGTCTACGGCAACTGCCGTCTCGTCGAGCCATCCGCATCTCGCCGGAGACGAGTTGCACAACATGTCCATCCAGACGGCCGCCAGTGATCCGATTCCCAATCTTGTTCACTTTGTCTATCTGCAGAGCCTGCCGGGCCCATCCATGGTGACTTGGGCTTTCTCAGCTACCTCGCCGTCGGCAGCGCTCTCGTCTCCATGAAGCCCGACAACGTCTTTCTTCACTACGGCTACACCTCCAACGACCCTCCTCTGCTCAGCAACGTCCAAGGTAGCAAGGGAATGGGAAGAACGACCACCAGGTTGCTGGAAACCCGTGGATCTGCCGTCTCCGGCCATACGTCAAGCTGCGGCGGTATACTAAAGCCCTCGACCACTCCATGAAGCACTCGGCACAACTGGCCGACACTATACGCCTCGAGCTGCTGCTGAACTTCGGAGGAATACATCTCGACATGGACGCGTTTGCGCTACGGCCGTTTGACAAAGCCCTTGCGCCGCCGGGGTCGCATAACGCAGTGCTCGGATACGAAGGCAGTAACCGCCCCGGCCGTCGCAACGCCGTCATTGCCGCCCGTCCCATCAGCTCCTTTGTCCGTAGCTGGCTTGAAATTTACGCGGGTGCCGATCTCAACCACGAGTGGAATTATCACAGCGTCACCCTCCCAAGGAACTTGCCGACACCCACCCACAGCAAGTCTGCCAGCTACCTCCAGATGCCTTTTTCTGGCCCACCTGGACTTGGGGCCATGTGCGGTGGACACACGAGCCCTTTGGCAAGACCGAGGCCGACTTCTGGCAGAGCCGCATCAAATCGACGGGCGGCAGTCTCTTCGAGAACCAGCTCGTGTACCACGCCTGGAGCCAAATGGCCCAGGATTGGTATCTCGAACGGCTCACGCCCGATATTGTGCGTAGAGAAGACATGCGATTCAATCTTCTCATGCGGCGGTTAATGGAAGACGATCTGTAAGAGCAAAGTACGCCCTGTGCCAAGTGACCTCTTACTTCACACAATCACACGATGGCTCGACAGGCGCTTCCCGGGCGGTCAACGATAAGCCCGAAAGTGTCATGAAGGAAACAAAAGGCGAGACCTCCAGGCAATAGACAGTGGCAAAGCCCGACGCAGCAACACGACACCCCTCTACTGACAACTACGGAAACCCCGTGGGCATGGAGTTCTCTTAGGAAGAAGATGACCTTTGTCGTCAGGAATCCTCATTTTGCTTCTTCCATCTGCCCGCCACCGTTGACGCAGTTACATTTCCGGCGCGCGGAACTCGGCTGGCAGTACTAGGGTGGTTTGTGGCATAAAGAGAGCACGTTGCGCTCAAGATAACAGCCTACTGCTGCAGATCCATGCCGGATAGTGCCTCTTGAGACGCTTCAGCTGCAAACGGGCCGCATCGACTCGCGCGCTGTTCGGCGAGGGGCGAAGACCAATCCACTTCACATTCCTCGTTGTCGTGGACGTGCCAGGCTCTCGAGGGCGAGTGTCTTGCAGCCATTCCACCAAGTTTCGAGCTCGCAGGTTCCAGATGTCATTCGGGGGCTTGCTCCGGCCGCCGATTCCTCACGGACATGCGGAAGGTCGACGAGTGCGAAATTCCAGCCGCCTGGAGGTGCTCAGCAGAGCATAGCGCAACCAAGCATCTCGGCCCTATCAACCCCCCCCCCTCACAAGACAGGAACGGGACGGGAGGGCCCGGAAGACGGACGGGTGTATGTGGCTGGTCGACGGGTATAAAGTGTCGACAAGTCCGTGTCCAAGACCAGATCCTTTTGCAGTCATCGCCGAGCCAAAATACAAACTTTGCCTCTCGCATTTTTGCCGACCCAAGCTTGAAGCGAGCTTTCTTGAATCAACAAAGGCCGCCCTTACCGCTACGATGAAGCTTAGTTTCGCCGCCGGGCTCCTCGCCGCCTTCGCCGGCATCGCCTTTGCCGCGCCGACCGACACCGTTGCCCACAACCAACAGCGCGACGTCGATGTTTCACAAGCCTCTGCCCACCGTTACCACGCCCGCCCTCACTTGCACAGGCACAGCCGCAGCATCGTAGAGCTCAACAGCCAAAACGAAAAACGGGAAATTTCGGAGCAAGAGGCCAAGAAGAAGAAGAAGCAAGGGCTATTGGAAAGCCTGCTCAGTGGTCTTTTGGGCCCCAGCGGCCCGAAGAAGGCCAAGGAGCCCAAGAAGCCGAGCAAGCCTACGAAGGCCGCCGGGGAGAAGCCGTCGCCTGCCCCACCCGCCGCCAGTACGCCTACAGAGAAGCCAAAGCGTCGTTGATGCTGGATAGTAGCACGCCCGCCCGGAACTTGGAGGACGAGGAGGAGGAAGGCTTCTTGCGTGGCGGAAAGGATGACTGGGGCCCACCGTATCGTTTGCGCATCGACATGGCAGGCTGTCTCTTTCGGTAGAGATCAATTAAACGATATTCTGCATCTTCGCACCCTGTCGGCCCCGTGAAACCCCGATCAACCGCAAGTGTCAAGTCAACCATGGTGCGATGCCGGGCATTCGGGATGCGTAGGAGA
>JAPEBW010002364.1:0-12760 GCA_027405785.1 Ophiocordyceps robertsii
CCGTTATACTAGCTTAACTAACAGTAATTAGTTTATAGTACCGGCCTTAACTAGTAGTAAATAGTTTATAGTACTAGCCTTAACTAGCGGTAATTAGTCCGCGCCCTATCCCCTTATTTTTATACTATAAAGCATAGCACTTATACTCGCTACTAAAAGAAATACGAATAAGATTAGCTAAGGTCTTAAAAGAGTTTAATAACTAAAGCCTATTAGTTTTAATAAAGGACTTTAATATTTATTACCCGCTTTAAGATACTTATAACTAAACCTTTAATAAAGTAAAATAGTTTATTAACGGGGCCGCGCGGCCTTAGCTTAAGCTAGCTATACTAAGAGGAGAATAAATATATTTCTTTTATAGGTATAAAGATAGTATAATTAACCTTATATAAGCTATAATAAAGATAGCTATATAGTTTATTAGCTTAAACCTAGACTTTATAAGGTCTAACTATATTTTATAAGTAGTTTTATTTAAGATAAGCTTAAAGCTAAAAGAGGTATTAGCTATACTAAGGTAAAAGGAGGCGGAAAAGAAAAGGGTTAAGGTAAAAACCTTATCTTAGCTTAAGGTTTAATAGCCTACGCTTCGCAGCTTATAAAAAATCGATATAAAAATAAATAGCTTATATAACGATCTTAATAAAATCGCTTATATAATAGTCTTATACTAAAAGTAAGCGATCTTAAAGGGCAACGTATAGTTTACCTTTAAGGCAGCTTAAGCTACTTAAGCTATAAAGAAAGCTTAAAGATATTATAAGGGATATAAGACTTAAGTAAACTAAAAAGCGCTATAAAAAGCGGCTATAGCTTAAAAGCAAGCTATACGCAACGCGAAATAAAAATACTAAAAAGACTTCCTTAAAGAGATTAGCGCTAATAATACTAAGCTATAAAACGTTAAACTAAGGGCCGCGACGGTTATGCTAGTCTAAGACGCTAGGCTTTTAAGGGTGTGGGTAGACCGCAAACTCCGATAAAAGGCACACCTTAACAAGCTACGCGCTAAGCTAAAGAAGCAGAACCTAGCCTTAATAAGGATCGCGGCGTCTATATAAGGGTATACCTTACTTAAGGCCCGAGAAGTCTATAGCAAAGTCGTCCGGTCCTTTATATTATACGCTATAGTAACGTTCTATAAGATAACCCCGGCGGGCGGAAAGCCCCGCGGGATAGCTACGAAGCTAGCGCGGGACTAAACCGCCTACCTTCGGATAGTTATAAAGGCTTATCGGGCTACCTTAGTCTACTAACTTAAAGCCGAGACCTAGGTCCCGCCGATTAACCTCTACCTTAACTAAAAAATAGCTAATACCCTTAAGAGGCTAAAAGACTCCGGAATTCTAAACTAAATCCGACGCGCGTCCGTATTAGTAGCGAGGCTACTCCGATAGCGTAGATAACGACTAAGACGGCCTATACCCTTAAGGCCGCCGCTCGCGGAGGTATTAAGGGGGTAGCGGTCCTAAGTTAAGACTAATAAGCTATAGGAAAAGAAAAAGACTAAGGAGATCCTTTATAAGAAGTAAGTAAGGCGGTAAAGCTTAAAAGAAAAGCCTATAAAGCAGCGCCGGACTATGCTTTACCCCGCTAACCTCCCGCCTTAGTTTGATAAGGCTATAGCACTTAACCGCCACGATACGCTACTTAAGTACTTAAGCTTTATAATTACCTAAATGCGAACCGGAGTAATAGGCCTTAAAGACTTTTTATTCCGCCGTAACGTACCTAGGGTAGTATTGCCTCTTTACGACTATAAGTAACGACGAGATACTATTTACTACGCGATAATAAGTTATAAGCTTACTAGCGAGGCGAGGTTAAAGCTATTATAGCGGCTCCGCAACGCGGGCGAGGTACGGGCGAAGCTTTAGAAATAAGAGACGGCGGCTACCTTAATAAGATAGTTCTTAGGCCTAAGACGCCTTTATTAATTCGACCTAGCAATACGCTTATACTAAGAAGAAGGGATAAGGCCCGCGGGGGCCCCGGCTATACTATAGTTAAGAGGGGGCGTATCTTTATTAAACCGCCCCTTTAGCATAGCTTAAAGGGGATAACCTATAACCTACTACTATAATAAACGCTACGAAGCACTAAAACGCCGAAAACCTAGACCCCTTCCCGTTAAGCTTGCAGGACCTTTAACGGACCTAACTTAAGCTAACGCTCTAGCTAATCCCTTAACGCTTCCCCCCCCCCCCTTATAAGTACCCCCTTACTCCGCTTAAAGCCCGAGCTTATCGCTATCGTCTCCGGCACTATGCTAAGACCCGCCGGATCGGGGAGTGCTATAAGAGCGCCCCGCTTAGCTACGGCCGCGAGTCGGGGTAGCGGGCGCCTTTCTCTTCCCCTATCCGCGCCTATAATAGCTCGGGGTCGCGGCGGGGGTAGTTAAAGAGGGCATTATGTCGTTAGCGGCCTTTTAAGGTATTTACTTTAAGTCCCGCTAGGTGCCTGCTACTAAGGAAGCACCGGCTATAGCGTAAGCGGGCGAGGGAGGCGGCACGAACCTAAGCTAGGTAAGGCGACTTAAATAATACTTAGTAAACTAAGCCGAGTTAAGTATTATAAGGAAGCTAAAAGGGAGTAACCCGGCCTTACTATAAGCAAAAAACTAGTAGTAACTTAAGGTTTAAGCTAAGGTCTTTAGTCTTATTTTCCTAGCCCGCTAGGCTAAGAGCGGGGGTAATATAAATATGCTTCGAGGTAATAATTATAAGATCGTTAGCCTTAAAGGCGCTGCTCTTAAAGAGACTATAGGTGCGTTTTTAAATAGTTAGGGGAACGCTATAGCTAAGTAGCGGGCTAAAAGCGGGTATAATAAAAGTTAAAATAAGGTCTTCTTTTTTATTATTAATATCGCTAATATCGCTATCGCTATTAACGGCGTCGGAAAAAATAAGGGCAGTATTAAGGCCGGGCTAGGGGCCGCCCTTTTCTTTAAGGTCCTTAGTATCGGCCTTATCGTTATCGCCCCTATCCTCTTCCTCTGGTTTTTTATCGTTAATATTAAAGTCGGGCTCCCCCGGGTCGGATATAATATCGGCCTTAACGGCCTTTCCCTTACCTTTACGCTTAAGCGCCCCCCGATATTTAAGCTTTTAAGTAAGAGCGGCGCGCTCTTAAGTATAAGCCTTAGTAAGAGCCTTAGCTTAAGCCTTCTTCTTAGCCTTAGCCTTAGCCTTAAAATCTTTTAAAATAATAAGGATCTTAAGGGGCGTAAGCTTAAGCGGGGCGAGGGCGGCACGGGCCCGTATTAAGTCTTAATTAAGTAAATAACTCTCGGGGGCGATATCCTAGCCCTTATAGCCGCTAAAGCTAAGGTAATCGGCTACTATAAATATCGCATTTTTTATGCTTACTATAGTCCGGGCTATAAAGTAAACGGTTTAGTATATAACTATAATAGTGCCGGTAAGCTTGTCGGCGAACTTAGTATTAGCCTTACGGGCCGCGCGCGCGTTATCGATAAAACGGCTAAGGGTGGAGGTAAGAAGCTTAATATTCTTATTAAGCAAGGCCGGACTAAGGGCGGCCTTAGACGTAAGAGCGCGGGCTATAGTAGCTCTAGCGCGTTAACGGAGCTCTATTGCTATAGAGGTAAGCTTTATATACGCGGAGCGCTTAATAGGCCTACCGGTCTCGTACGACTCCTTTTATGCGGTATAAAGCCTATAAGCTATATTCTCGCCGATAGCGGTAAGCTATAAAGGGGATTAACTAAGTAGCGAGAGCGGATCCGATGCGAGACTACTTACTTAAAAATAAGAACGATTACTAAAAGCGTAGGCGACGCACGCTTTCGTAAAGATAGCTAAGAAAGGGTTAGCAATATAAGTTATATATACTTAAGCGGCGGACACGGCCTAAATACGTATAGGCTTAGTTTTAGTAGCCCCGGAAAACTACGAGCATATTATCGCTTAATAAGCGGCTTATATATATATAGTAAGGGATCTTATATTCGGTATTATAGCGAGCTTAAGCGTCTTTATCCTTAGTATCCTAGCCTAGTAACTTAAAGAGAGGGCCCGTATTAAGATTAAAAAAGGTAACTTTCTTCTTAAGCATAGCGATAGTAGTAGTAATAGCTTAATAATAATAAAGAGGCGGAGGTATATTAAAGATAGGTTAGCGGATAGGAAATAGGCGAGTATAATAAATAGGCGCGTCTTTAGTTAAAGAGGAGAAAAGCGTGCTTAAGCGCGTAGCGCGTAGGAGGCTTTATCCTTAAGACTATAAGCGGGATTAGTAACTAAGAGGCGCGGCGCGAACGTGCGACGGGCCTAATTAAGAATACGCGCGCACCTTAAGGTGCCGAATTCCTATTAAAGGAGCCCGCTTTAAGCCTACTTTTTAAGGCCGCGTTACCCGCGGCTAAGGCGCGGGACGGAACCCCGCTTACCCCCCCGCCCTATGCTAAGGGGGCGGCCGAAGGAGGATAAGAGATAGGCTACTACCTATACTTTAAGTCCGGAGCTTTAAGGATCTAAGCCGCGGGCCGCTTAAGTTAAAGGCGGCCTAGGCCTAACTAAGCCGCGTTAAACTGCCCGGCGAGCGGGATATACTCGTAGCGGAAGGCGCACCCCCTATTTCCTTATATAAAGTTATAAGACCTTATATAAGGCGGACTAACTACGAAAGAGGGGAGGTTTTACCTTAAGCACTCCGGTTTTTCCCTTTTATTTTAAAAACACCGAATTTCTAAAAACTTAGATTAAGTCCTTAGTATAAACTTAATAATAATAATAATATAAAACGTTAAATAGTAAGCGCGGCTACGTAGTAAGCTACTTTTAAACCCGGCGTACTTATTACTATTAACTAATAAAGGCTATAAATACTAACTAACCTTTAACTTTAAGGAGAAAGCATAACTTTTAGCGGAATGTTTCTTTTTAGTTAAAGCCGTAACGCTTTTAAGACCTTTTTAGCCCGCGGCTAAAAAAGAACTTTTTATAAAGCGGCGTATTAACCTTATAGATATATTTTAAGCAATAAGTAAGATAGCGAGCTAAAAAGCGGTAGGCTTAAATAAAATCCCCTTTAGCTTCTTTAAGCTTTATAGCTTAGCGCTTTTAGCTTAGCTAGCGATAATCTTTATAGCTTATATAAAGATATTGTACTTTTTAACTTAGTTCCGATTTATAAATATAGTAGTACTAAGAAAACTAAAAAAGAAACCTAGGGTATACTATACTACTAAGGGGTAAAGACTTATTTCCCTTTTACTAATAATAAGTAAGATCTTAAAGTAGATTTTAGCTTAAAGACTTATAACCGCGGCGGAAGTAAATAAGGTTTTACTTAAAAGATAGTTTAAGAATAAAAAGAAGAGGTCTATAAAAGTAATAATACTTTAAGTAATTAAACTAATAAATATAATATAGGCTAAAAAGGCATTATATTATTCCTTTAACTTAATATTAAGGGGGCCTTTAATATAGTTAATTATAAGAAACTTTTAAAGGAGCTTACTTTTTAAAGCTACTTTAAGTAGTTTATAAGGCTAGCTTATAGCTTTATAAATAAGCGCTACTTTACTTTTTATTTTAATAGAAAAAAGGCTATATTAGTTTAAATTACTATTAAGGTCCTTTAAAGCTCGCCGCTATTCTTAATCTTATTTCTTTACTAAATAATACCTTTTTATAAAAGATTAAAAAAGCTAAAAGGAGTTTATATTATCGGTTTTGCTAATAATATAAATATTTTTTAGCGTTAGCTTTAAGGAGGGATTAATAATAGCGCGGCTTAAGGTAGCTTAAAAGGTATACGATATATTAGCGGAGAAGTTTATAGTAAACTTTAAACTTTTAAAAAGCAAGCTTATTTACTTTATAAGAAAATATAAACCGTTTATAACCTTTATCCGCCTTAAGGCTACTATAGTAATACCGGTTTAAAACGCTAGGCTCTTAAAGGTATAAGTAAACTATAAGGTTAAGTAAAAAGTATACCTTAATAAGCTATATACTAAGCTAAAAAGGTAAAACCTAGCCTTTATAAAGCTTATAGTGTTTATATAAAGTTATACCTTACTTAAGGCTTAAGAAGTCTATAGTAAAGTCGTTTAGTCTTTTATATTATATACTATAGTTACGTTTTATAAGATAACCCCGGCGGATAAAAAGCCTTATAAGATAGCCGTAAAACTAGTATAGGATAAAACCGCTTACCTTTAAATAGTCGCGGGGGCTTACTAAGCTACTTTAGTTTACTAGCTTAAAGCTAAAACTAAAGTCCTGCTAATTAACTTTTACTTTAATTAAAGGATAGCTAATACCCTTAAGAGATTAAAAGACTTTAAAATCTTAAACTAAATCTAGCGCGCGTTTATATTAATAGCGAGGCTACTTTAATAACGTAAATAATAGCTAAGACGGCCTACGCCTTTAAGACTACCGCTTATAGAGGTATTAAGAGGGGTACGGTCTTAAGTTAAGTTTAGTAAGCTTTAAAAGAAGAAAAAAATAAAAGAAATCCTCTTTAAGGAATAAGCTAAATAGTAAAGCTTAAAGGAGGAACTTATTAAATAGCGCTAAACTACGCTTTACCCCGCTAACTTACCGCCTTAGTTTAATAAAGCTATAGCGCTTAACCGGTATAAAGCGCTACTTAAGTACTTAAGCTTTATAATTACTTAAATATAAACTAAAGTAAAAAGCTTTAAAGACTTCTTATTTTACTATAATATACTTAAAGTAATATCGCCCTTTTATAACTATAAGTTATAGCGGGATATTATTTACTACGCGATAATAAGCTATAAACTTATTAATAAAGTAAGGGGGACGCTATTTTAGCGACTTTATAAACCGGGCGAGGTGCGGGTAAAGCTTTAAAAATAAAAGAGGGCGGCTATATTTATAAGATAGTTCTTAAGCTTAAAATACCTATAATAATTTTACTTAGTAATATAACTATACTAAATAGAAGATAAAGTATACGCGGAGGCCTTAGCTATACCTTAATTAAAAGGGGACGTATATTAATTAAATCCTTCTTTTAGCTTAGCTTAAGGGGATAACTTATTAATATAATAAATACTATAAAGTATTAAAATACTAAAACCTTTCCCCCCTTTTATTACCTTATCTAGCTTATAAAGCCTTTATTAAACTTATTTTAAGCTAATACTTTAGCTAGCTTCTTTTTATTTCCCCCTTTTAATACTACCCCTTTACTTTATTTAATATCTAAGCTTATTATTATCGTCCTTAGCGCCGCGTTAAGTATAACTAAGAGTAACCGCGGCCTTTTTAGTTTAAAGAGTACTATAAGAGCGCCCCGCTTAGCTATAACTATAAGTTAAAGTAATTAGCGCCTTCTTATTTTTATACTTATAATAACTTAAGGTTATAGCGGGAGTAAATAGAGAAGACGTTGCCTTATTAATAGCCCGCTAAAGCGTTTACTTTAAGGCTTATAAGGTTCCCGCTATAAGCGTTAAAAACGGCATAAGTTTAAGCTAAGTAAGGCGACTTAAGTAATACTTAATTAATTAAGTAGAGTTAAGCATTATAAGAAAATTAAAGAAGAGGGACTTAGCTTTATTATAAGTAAAAAACTAAAAGTACTTAAGGTTTAAGCTAAGGTCTTTAGTATCCCCCTCCTTATTAACTAAGTTAAGTATAAAGGTAGCGCGAATATACTTTAAAGCGGTAGCCGCGGGACTATTAGCTTTAAAAGCATTGCTTTTAAAAAGACTATAAACTTACTTTAGTATAGCTAAGAGGATATTGCGGCTTATAAATAAGCTAAGAGTAAGTAAGATAAAAAGCGGAGTAAGGTTATTATTATTATCGCTACTATTACCGCTATTAAGGTTAAAAATAATAAGGATAGTATTAAGACTAAGTAAAAGGCTACTTTTATCTTTAAAGACCTTAATTTCGGCCTTATTATTATTATTTTTATCTTTTTTTTCTTTTAGTTCTTTATTACCGATATTAAGCTTAGACTTTATTATAAAACGTAAAATACAAGCGCTCCGGCCACTCGTATATCGGTATATAAAATATAAGTATATAGACGATAATTAGCGTCCCGACCCTTAACTAAGGCTAGGGCGAGACCTTTTAGCAGTGCGGTATTATTATACTATTTCTCTATAGTAAATAGTAGCAATTCCTTTAGCGTAGGTTCGATCCCCGTGCGAGAAAGTAGACTTATAAGTCTATACGGAAATAAGGCTCCCCCCGGGCGCGCGTGATAATATAAGCGTGCGTAGCTTTTAGCTACCGGCTTAATAAACTAAGGAGGTCCTATCTTATAGATAACTAAGACGTTATTATCTTTCCTTTTAAGGCGGCAATTATTATAAAACGTAAGATATAAGCGCTCCGGCTACTTATATATTAGTATATAAGATATAAGTATATAGACGATAATTAGCGTCCCGACCCTTAACTAAGGCCGGGGCGAGACCTTTTAGCAGTGCGGTATTATCGCACTGTTTCTCCGTAGTAAGCTCCTTTAAGTTAGATATAACGTTAGCCTTAACGGCCTTTTCTTTACTCTTACTTTTAAGCGCCCCTTTATATTTAAGCTTTTAAGTAAAAGTAGCGCGCTTTTAAGTATAAGCCTTAGTAAGAGCCTTAGCTTAAGCCTTCTTTTTAGCTTTAGCCTTAGCTTTAAAGTCCTTTAAAACAATAAGGACTTTAAATAGCAGGGGCTTAAGTAAAGCAAGGGCGGTATAAGTACGTATTAAGTTTAAGTTAAGCAAACGACCTTTAAAAGCATTTCCTAGCCCTTATAGCCGTTAAAGCTAAGGTAGTTAGCTACTATAAATAGTATATTCTTTATACTTTTTAAGTTTTAAGCTATAGTATAAACAGTTTAGTAAATAACTATAATAGTGCTATTAACCTTATTAATAAGCTTAGTATTAGCCTTATAGGCCGTGTAGGCGTTATTAATAAAGTAGCTAAAGGTAAAGGTAAGTAGCTTAACGTTTTTATTAAGAGAGGCTAGGTTAAAAGCAGCACTTAACGTAAAAGCCTATACTATAATAATACTAGCGCGCTATTAAAGCTTTATCGCTATAAAGGTAAGCTTTATATATATAAAACGCTTAATAGGCCGGCCGGACTTATATAACTCTTTTTAAGTAGCGTAAAGCTTTTAAGCTATATCTTTACTTATAGCGGTAAGCTATATAAAGGATTAGCTAAAGTATATAAGTAGGTTTAATATAAGACTACTTATTTAAAAATAAAAGCGGTTACTTAAAGTATAAGTAATATACGCTTTTATTAAAATAGCTAAAAGAAGATTAGCTATATAAACTATATATGCTTATATAGCGGATATAACTTAAATATATATAAGCTTAGTTTTAATAGCTTTAAAAAACTATAATTATATCGTCGCTTAATAAGCGGCCTATATATATATAGTAAGAGATTTTACGCTTAGTGCTATAGCGGGCTTAAGCCTTTTTATTTTTAGTATCTTTACTTAATAGCTTAAAGAGTAGACTTATATTAAGGTTTAAAAAAGTAACCTTTTCTTTAGTATAATAATATTAAAGATAATAAACGCGATAATAGTAAAATAGCGGGTATAAGAAAAAGGTAAGGCGGTAAGTATATAATAAGCTTATAAGGAGGATAAGTATATCTTTATTAAAAAAAAGGCGAGCGCACGTACGCAGTATATAAAAGGCTTTATTCTTAAGACTAAGTATATAATTAGTAATCGGGCGGCTTAAATAAATAACGAGCTTAATTAAGAATATACGTATATAATCAAGCGCCGAATTCTTATTAGTAGAGTTTACTATAAGCTTACTTTTTTAAGTCGCGCTACTTATAAAAAGGGCGTAGGTTAAAATCCCGCTTATCCTCCCGCCTTTATATTAAAGGGGCGGATAAAAAGGATAAAAGAGGGTTTATTACTTATACCTTAAGCTTAAAGCGCGGTGTTTTAAACTATAGGCCGCTTAAGTTAAAGGCGGCCCCGGCCTCACTAAGCTATATTAAACTGCTTAGCGAGTAAGATATACTTATAGCGGAAGGCGTACCCCCTTTTTTTCTTATATAAAGTTATAAGACTTTATATAAAGCGGACTAAGCGCGAAAAAGGGGAGGTTTTACCTTAAGCACTCCGGTTTTTCCCTCTTATTTATAAACATCGAATTTCTAAAAACCTAAATTAAGTCCTTAGTATAAACTTAATAATAATAATAATAATAATAATAATATACTTATTATAACTAGCTAAATAGCTTAGCTTTACCTTAAAATCTTTTTAGTAACTAAGCGTATATTAGTTAATAAAAAGGTATAAATAGTAATACTATATAAAAAGAATAATAAGTAAAAGATTTAGTAATAAAAGGTTTAAAATAGCTAAAATAAAAAAATTAAGTAAAATATAATATTCTCCTTATAAGTAGCTTAGTAGCTTAGTAAATAATAAAAAGGTCTTTATAAAATTTTTAAAATAGTATAAAAAGTAAATAAAATATTATTATTATTAAGTTTATATTAAAAGCTTAATATAAGTTTTAAAGCTATTACTTAGTTTTATTATATAAAAAGAAACTAAAGTACTTAAAGAAAGGCTTACCGTTGCCTTTTTAACTTAAGTTTTATTATATTAGCTATTATAACTATATATAAAGGAGGAAAAAGGGAGCTAGCTATAAATAAGTTAATTAGTTAATTAGCTTAAACTACTATAAGCCTGCTATAAAATAACAATATTAACTTTAACTTAACTTTATAGTAAGTAGTAAATATATATCTTAGTTACTATAAGTTCGTAAATTTTTCCTTATAAGTATTTAATTACTTACTAAGATATATATTTTAAGGTATTACTTTATTTTTAGCTGCTATAAAGCTTAGCGGGCTATATAATTTTACTAGCTTTTAGCTAAGCTAAGAGCGCTTTAAAGTTTACTAAGTTTTAAGAGGTTTTTACTAAGTTATTATATTAGCACCGCTCCGTATTATTATTATTAAAATTACTACTTATTTTATATAAGTTTTTATTTTCTTAGTTAAGGACTAAACTAAGGCTAAGGGCCTTGCTTTTAATATGTTATTATTATACTTAAGTAAAACTAAGTCTAAGCGGGCTTACTTATAGTAAAGTTAAGCTATTAATAAGTTTATAAGCGCTTTAAGAAGTGCTAGTTAGCTAATTTTATAGTAAGTTAGCGCGGTTTATTAGTTTAGCTAAAAGAAAACTATACTTTTTATTAGATTTAAACTAACTTTAGCTTTATAATTAAAATGCTGCTTAAGTAAATAACTATTATATTATAATAGTAAAGTAAGTAAAATAAAAATATAAAATAAGGTTTAAATAAGCTAATTTCTTATAATATATTTTATAAGAAATGTATTTAAAGTTTAACTACTTTTTATAATTAAAAAAGCGCTAATCTTTCTACTTAAAAAGGTTTAAAAACCCTTATTACTTATTTTAGTTAAATATATAAGTTGCTTTAGTAAGTTAAAATATAGCTAAGTATAAAGACTTTTAATAAAAACTATTACTTATTTTTTAACTACTTAACTATTACTAGCTAGATATACTAAAAAGAAACTATTAATAAAGAAAAAATAACATGCTTATAGTATAATATAAAAACGCTATTATATAGTTATTACTTAGCGCTTCTTTTTACTTTATTTTTATAATACTTAATAAGAATATTAAAAAGATTATTTACTTTAAGAAGTTATTATAAAATCTAAGTAGCTATGCTTAAACTTTTTACTTAGCTCTTAAAACCTTATATAGAAAACTTAAACGGATATAAGACTTTATAATAAGAATGCTTTAAGTATATACTATAAAAAACGCTTTAAGAAACGCTATATATACTATAAAGTAAACTTTATTAAGATTTTTAAAGGATAGCTAAAAATACTTATAAAGCTTTTTAACTATAGTTTATAACGTTTTTAACTAAGAAAAACACCTTAAAAACTATTAACCGGATTTTATTAGTATTTATTAAAGACATTTAAAGACTTTTATAAAATATTTTAATTTTAGTTTACTTTATTTTTAACTAAAGAAAAACCCTTAAAATAGAATGTAATAAAAACCTTATTCTATTAGTAATCCTAAGTATTAAGAGGTACTAATATCTAGTAAAGTAAATACCGCTAAATATAAAGAAGTAACTAATAAAGTAGATATCGCTAGTTATAAGTTATAACTATTAAAGTAAATACTAGTAGTTATAAGGAGAGACGATATAGCTTAATAGTTAAAGACGGCTAGTATTAAATATAAGCGGTATAAGTTAAATACGCCTATATTTAGCTTAAGTTAGCTTCGGCTAATAATAAGATTAGTATTAAAAAGATCGACTAATACTTTATATAATCGATTAATACCTTATATAAAGCTAAGGTAAGAGGCCTCCCTTTAAAAGAGAATAGAATCTTATAAAAGGTTTTAAGATAAGGATATCTAGTCTTATAAGCTAGTTATAAGTAATAAAGCGTATATTACTTCTAACTAATAATAAAGATAGCGTAAGCTATTTTTATTAGCTTAAGAAGTAGTTTAATAACCTTATAAGTTATATAAGGTATAAGTTATAGATTAGTATATAAAAGCATATAAAAGTATATAAAAGGAAAGCCTTTTAGTAGCCTTAAAAAGGTATAAAAGGAGGTCTTTCCTCCTCTTTCTCTTAACTCTTTCCCTTTCTTTCTTTCTTTTTCTTTAGCTAGTTTTAATATAAGAAACCCGCATAATAAGATACCCTTACCTTATT
>JAPEBW010002365.1:0-12748 GCA_027405785.1 Ophiocordyceps robertsii
CCGTAGATATATATAACCCTATTTGCGAAAGGATCGAGCCCCTATTTAGTAGGCTCTACCGCGCGCCGTTAACCTAGGCTAGCTCTTAGTCGAGCGACCGCTTATCTCTATAGATGCTATAGACTTTAACCTCCTCCCGCTAGCCGCTGCGATAGATACGGCTAATCGCTTGCTCGGTCTCCTTAGTAGTAAAAGGCTTGCTTAGCTTTATAAGGTACGCGGCGAAGTTCTAAAAACCGTTTATACCTATAGCTAGTAGTCTATAGGTAGACACGACGATAATCCGCCTTATATCCTTACTTACCTTTAAGGTAAGCTAGGTAACTAACTTAGGCTTATCCTTCGGGGCTAAGTTATTTACCGTAACGAGGACGATATAGTACTTAGTTAAAGGGAGTCGTTTAGTAAGCTACTTAGCCGCGATATATACGTTTATCGGCGCTAGCGTTAAGACAATGCTATAGCGGACCTCGCTGCCTAAGATAACTAACTTAAGCGTTTTAAGCTACTCGCACTTTATAAGATAGATATTATCCTTAATAAGCCTTATCTCTTCCTATTAAGCTTACGCGTTTTTCCTCGCTAGGCGGACCTTGTCTATATTATCCTCGGTACCCTAAACTAGCTTCGGCACCGCGATGACGCTAGGAATAACGGCGTAACGGAGTATAGTTAAGAACTCGCTTATCTTCTTAATCTTCTCCGCGGCGCCCTTCTTGCCTATCTCTTATATAGACGAGATCCGCGCTTAGAGCCGGCTTCTCTACTTATTAAACGCCGCCTTATGCCGTTTATCCGTATTAGGAAAGTACGGGGGGTACTTATAGATAAGCGTTCGTAGGTCTTAGATAATGCCGTTAAGGAAAGGCGAGCTAAGGGTCCGCTCGAACATATAGTTACCGAGTATAGCCGATAAGGTCTCCTATTAAGCTATTATAGCTTAATCTCGGTTCGGGCGATTTATTACCTCCCTCGCTATATTAAACGCCTATACGAGGGCCGCCTGCCCCTTCCTTTAATTATCTAGTCTTATGTATATAAGGGGCATAACGCCTTATAGGTCCTTTAGCCCCCGTAATATCGGCGTGCCGCTAAGGAGGGAGATAAGAGCCCGGTACTTATATTAAAGCCTAACGCTATATAGCTCGGAGAGCGTATTAAGGATAGTCGTGCCCTCGCCCTTCGCCTCTTACTACTCGTCGTAGTATATAGCTAATAGGCGAAGGTAGCGTATAATATAGACCGCCTTCTTATTCTTTAGGCCTGCTTAGTCTACCTTAATACTTTACTTAAATATACGTTCGATCCCGCTATTAAAGACGATAGCCGAACTATATATAAGCACTATTCGTTTGCGGCCTATCGACTTATCGTTACCTATTGCCTTAAGAATTACTTAGTAAAGCAAGGGACTATTAAGGCTTATTAAGAAACTTAACGTCTATTAGTATAAGCCGCTTTTAGCCCCTACGCCGCTCGCCTTAAGTAGGCCGTTCTTAGCCCCTAAAAAGACTTTCTTATACGCTAGTAGCTTTCCCTCGAGCTTAATATAGGCTATTACGTTATGCTTACTAAACGATTTGCTTACGACCTCTCCGCCTATAATCTGCTTAAAGAGGAGGATCGGCTTATCCGATATAGTCGTCCCGTTATATAGCACTACTATCGGCGTCGAGATATCGTCCTATGTATTAATCTACTAATAGACGATAGTTATAGGCGCGATAACGAGCTAAGGCTCGCGCGCTAAAGACCGGCAGATCTCCTATATAAACTCGTCGTAGTAGTAGCATTAGATGCCGAAAGGGTTATCGAGTGCGTAGCCGCTATCTAAGCGCGTATGCTCTTCTAGGTGCTTATTAATATAATCGTAGTATATAAAGGCTAAGGATATAGTTACTATAACTATTAAACCCTCCGCTATCTTCTTAAGACCGGGCTTACTATAGTTTAAGGTACTAGCGTACTTCTTTAGTATATATACCTTTAGTATATAATATATATCTACTATTTAGTACGGTTATATCCTACGACCCGTGCTTAGCAGTAAGGCCCCGTGTTCCGTGTTTATAAGTTTATAGCCGTAGAAGCGATAGGCGGCTTTTTATAGTCGGCGATCCTTTTTAGGGTTATTAAGGCTACCTAGCTTAATAGCGACGATCCGCTTCTTAACGGGGTTATCGCTCCTCCGGTCCGCTTCGGCATCGTTAGTAGCAAATTCGTACCGAGGTAGCTCCTTTATAGGCAATCCGAAGATCGCCTTTATGCCCTTAGCGAGTCGTAGGCGGGGACCGGGCTAAGCGTCCGTTAATTATATTATAGTTATCTTTAATACTACGGCGTTAACTTTAAGCTTATCGGCATTAAGCTTATCGTTATAGGCGCTCGCTATAAAGGGGGCCTCGACTTTAGGCTTATTAGCCTTAGGCTTATCGTTATAGGCGCTCGCCGTAGAGGGGGCCTCGACTTTAAGCTTATCGGCCTTAGGCTTATCGTTATAGGCGCTCGCTATAAAGGGGGCCTCGACTTTAAGCTTATCGGCCTTAGGCTTATCGTTATAGGCGCTCGCCGTAAAGGGGGCCTCGACTTTAAGCTTATCGGCCTTAGGCTTATCGTTATAGGCGCTTGCCGTAAAGGGGGCCTTAACTCTAGGCTTATCGGCCTTAGGCTTATCGTTATAGGCGCTCGCTATAAAGAAGGCCTTAACTTTAAGCTTATCGGCCTTAGGCTTGTTATTATAGGCGCTCGCCGTAAAGGGGGCCTCGACTTTAAGCTTATCGGCCTTAGGCTTGTTATTATAGGCGCTTGCCGTAAAGGGGGCCTTAACTTTAGGCTTATCGGCCTTAGGCTTATCGTTATAGGCGCTCGCCGTAAAAGGGGCCTTAACTTTAGGCTTATCGGCCTTAGGCTTATCGTTATAGGCGCTCGCTATAAAGGGGGCCTCGACTTTAAGCTTATCGCCTTTAGGCTTATCGTTATAGGCGCTCGCCGTAGAGGGGGCCTTAACTTTAGGCTTATCGGCCTTAGGCTTATTATTATAGGCGCTCGCCGTAGAGGGGGCCTTAACTCTAAGCTTATCGGCCTTAGGCTTATCGTTATAAGCGCTCGCCGTAAAGGGGGCCTCGACTTTAAGCTTATCGGCCTTAAGCTTATCGTTATAGGCGCTTGCCGTAGAAGGGGCCTCGACTTTAAGCTTATTGCCTTTAAGCTTATTGTCGTTATGCTTATCGTCCTTAGCCTTATCGCTATATATAGCTATTATTTATATAGCTTCCTTCGTATATACTATTAGATCCTTAGTTACGGATAAGCTAACGGGGTGCCTAGCCGGCTGCCTTATTAACGTCGCCATCGCCTTATCTTACGGACTATCGATATCTATTAAGTTACCCCTATTATAAGTGTCCTTACCCTCTCGTCCCTCTATACTTATGTTTTCTAAGTTATCGAGGGTTATTAGCGAACTAAGGTCGAGCCCCCTTATAAGGTCTAACTTAAGCTATATAAAGTTAAACTACTTATATTCCTTATAACCCGCCGCCTACTTTAGCGTATAGGCTAGTAAGATAGGCGGCTACGACCTATACTAAAGTCCGGGGTTTATCTTTAATTAGACCTAAAGGCAGTATATAGCCTTACGCTAGTTTAGTTTATCGACCACCTTCTTAGCTAGGCAGCCTAGGATCTTAAGTATATATACCGGAACCGGCACTATTAAACCGAATACGTAACCTATACTAGCAAGGAATCGTATATAACTAGCATAGTATATTATCGCCTCGGACCCTTTTGGCGCTTAAGCGCTATATATAAGCGGCGTCTTGTCCTACTTAAGCTATACCTAGCCTATATCGTAGAGGTTTATAAGGCCGCTTATAATCGGCCGTTAGTAATCCGTCTTACTGCAGCCGCTCTTAAGTCCTTAAAGGCTTTAATAGTTATCGCGCGCGGGGCCGCATTATCCGTCTCTTTTTATCGCTAAGGACGTACTTAGTCTCTTTAACTAGCCGGTATAGGGATTACTAAGCGGGCTTATTAGCAAGATACTAAAGCTAAGGCTTAAGGAGGGACTATATTATAAAAGAGTTAAGAAAATGCGTATAACGAGAGTAAGAGCTAGAGCTAAGGCTAGTATATATATACTAGGAGTTAAGTAAATAACGAGAGAGAGGAGTTAAGTAAATAACGAGAGAGAGGAGTTAAGTAAATAAAGAGAGAGAGAATAAAGAGGTAGAAATCGGCGTAGGGGCGTGAAAACCCTTATCGCCTAAGCAATATATAAATAACGCGGTAAATACGTGCGAACTCGTTACGCATAAAGTCGGCTGCTTAGTGCTGCTGCCCCGTTCGCTACTTATAGGCTTTCTATATCTTAGACTCTATCGCCTATAAGGGACTATATCGCCCGTAAGGCGTAAGAGTAGTCGTTCCCGACCCTTACTTAAAGAGGTAGCGCGACGGGGTCGGGCGCGAGAAGCACGGCGTATCGCGCCGGCCCTTATCTTCTCCCGGAGGGTGGTTGCCCTCTATAAGGTGTTGTCGGCGGGGCGCCGGGCGCTCCCGCCGACCCTAGTCGCGGCTTTTAAGGGTACTATAAGAGCCTAAGTATCGCTAGTAAGATAGAGGTAGGAGTGGAGTTACCTAATCGGAAGAGAAAGCTAGGCTTCCTTATAGTATAGTTATTCGCACCTTAAGTCACTAATTTACAACGCCCTTAATAAATTAAGGTAGATATAATTAAAGGAACCCTTTACTTAAATTAGTTATAGGACTAATTACTTTTATACTATCTTATATCCTTATCGGCTGCTTAATATATTAAATAAGATAACTAGCCGTTTATACTATAGCTTATATGCCTTACTCGCTTAGCGTCCTTAAATGTTCTTAGTAGCGGCACTTTATCGGGATAGAATTAAGGGAGTATCCTTAGGATAGCTCGCAAAGAAGCCTAAGGCCTAGTGCGTAGAGTTCGGCGTATTATAGATCCCGAATAAGCGCGGCCGATACCCTTTATAGCTAATTAAGGTCTATTTTAAGCAGGTCTCGCTTCGAAGGCCCCTTATTACCGAACGATAAACCCGCTACTAGGCTAAGGTAGCCGCCGTAGATATTATAATAGGCTTGCCCGGCACGTAGGTAATATAGCACCTTCTGCCGACTCTATCCGCACCGCTCCGCTACCTTTTTAGCGTCGCCCTTAGTCCGTTTAACCTTTCCTATACCCCTTATCTTTTCTATCTTAAGGAAGAGGGCCTACTCGCACACGGAAACCTTTACTCTACCGACTATACTAGTAGCATTAAGGGATATAATAAAGTAAGCTAAGGACTTTAAGCAACGGTGATTTTCGTCGTCGCTGCCTTTACCGACTTCTATCTCGTGGAAGTCGTCTTAGTTAAATATAGCACTTTTATATACCTTAATGTCCGCTATTTACTACTACGCGTTCTCCTTAAAGGCCTACTTAACTAACGAGCGCTCGTATATCGTTAACTTTATGCCCGCTCGCTCGTATATTAATAGCTCGATAGCCGCTTGCTTATTTATCGATAGCTCGATAGCTACGCGCTTATCTATTAATAGCTTAATAGCCGCTTGCTTATCTATCGATAGCTCGATAGCCGCTTACTTATCTATCGATAGCTTTAAGGTTGCTTATACGAGCTTAAGTGCCTTTAGACCTTTCGTCGCTATATCTATATAATAAAGAGCCTACTGCTTATCGTATCGCGGCTATATTAGCTCGGACGGCGTTCCCTCTAGCGTTAAGAGCCCCTTATTATCGAGTTAGTAGGCATTGCCGTAAGTTACGCTATTAAGTTAGCGGAGCGTCTACTAAAACATAGATATATACTTATATAGATCGTGTTTCCCTTCTTTATCCTAACTCTTAATCTTATCTATAACGGCGTTATCCCCTACGATAAACGAGAGCTTATTTATCATATTATCCGCCCCCCGCATAGCCGCAATAATAAACCCTTATAGTTCCTACGTATAGCCCGGCGGTATAAGTATCTTTAGCCGATCGTCCGCTATTTATAGTATCTTTAAGTCGCTAAGGTAAGGATTAAGGGCTTAAAGCTAAGGGATAAATAACGAGTTTATAATAAGGCGGGTTTTTAGCCGTAAGTATAGGGGCTAAGGAGAGATAATAAGACCGCCGACGGTTTAAGCGGATAAGAGGGTAAGTATAGGGGAGAGGGAGGGATAAAAAACCAAGTACGTACCCTATTTAAAGGTAAGGAAAGGAAAATATAGGTACCTAGGTAGTAAGGAAAACGCGATAACGAAGATAGCTAATAGTAAATTATTCCTAACCCCTACCTAGAGGTAGCGCGACGGGGTTAGGCGCGAAGGGCGGCATAGCGCCCCTTATCCTCCCGGAGGGTAATACCCTCTATAAGGTATAGTCGACGGGGTAAAGACGCTCCTGCCGACTATCGTCGCGGCTTATAAAGCAGGAGCAATATACGCTTAAACTTAAGCAGCGTTATAAGGTACGTAGCGTGCTCGTCGCGCTTATTAATAAAGAGTAGAAATAGCCGCCCCGTAGCGTTAGCGACGGCTAGCTTCGAATAGTCTAGCGAGAAAAGCGCCGATAGAGATAGGCCCGGGGGCCTTAAGTATATCCCGCTTAAAGTGGCTATAGCGGTTACGCACGTTCACACCTTAACTACGCCGTCGCTAGAGCCCGTATATAAGCGGTCGAGCGTAGCCTACCCGGCTATAAACTTAACGCCTATATCTTCCTTAATATAGTCGTAGGAAAAAGCCATCGCGGCTATAGCCGTAAGCGAGCACGTCGTAGATAGGGTCGTCGCCCTGCCCCGTATCTTAAACGTAGACGTTATTATCGGTATAGCCCGCCGGCCTTATTAGGCTTACCGCTAAGAGATAGTTATTAGCACCCGCGAAGGAAGCCTATCGAGCTCTAAGCACTATAGCTAACGGAAATATTAAGGGGGTCTAGTACTTACGACTATACGCGCGACGCTATCTGCTTATGCCCGAGCTAGCCGCCTTAAATATTGCCCTTATAACCTTTATACCTTAATTACGAGGGATTCGTCCGCAAACTAGCAAAGTAGAAGTTAGCCGCTAGTATAAGGTATATCTAGGACCGTAGGAGCGTAGCGGTCGCGGGTTAGGTCCTAGCCCCTTTAAGCTATCTTAAGGGGCAGCTTTAGTTTCTGCTATTTCCACGATTTCCTAAAGTCTTTAATATGCTAGCTAGAAATATAGTAGCTTATACAGTTCGTTATCGCCGCAATAAGGGTCGGCAATAGTGCGGTTAAAGAAGGACAATTTAAGCCGGACCGTCTTAAGGCTGCTATTATTGCCGGGGTATAGTGCGATCCCTACCTTATACCACACCCTAAAAAAAGGAACGAAGGGGCGCCGAGGAGGTAAAAGGGATGCTTAATTAAGTAAAAAGAACCCTACTGCCTATAATAGCGTTCTATACCGTTATAGTATATCCCTTCCTTATCTTATGCTTAACACTTCTTATAGGTAAACCTTAAGACTAAAAACACTATATATAGACGACGTAAAAGCCTACCTTAAGAGGCACTTTAGCTCTATAGATAGGGTAAAGTGGATTAATAACGTCGCGGCTAACCTTATCTTCTAGCTTCGAGCTTACAGCCCGTAAGGCAATCGTAGCTTAGGGTTCTATTAAGGTCGCCGACGTAAGCGCCCTCGCTATATAGGAGACTCTCCTTGCTAAGCCCTTAAGCGGCAAGCTAAAAGTTTCCTTACTAGTTCGCTTCGCCTTAAAAAGCAATAAAAAAGAGGCTAGCGCCGCTATGCGAAGCCGCTTCGTCTATATATATATAGTAGTTTTACTTAGGACTAAAGGTAGGGCGTATACTAAATAATTAGTTAGAACCTACGACCCGATCGGTACGTACTATACGAAGTACTTTATATATATACGTATAGTAGTTTTACTTAGGACTAAAAGTAGGGCGTATGCTAGATAATTAGTTAGAACCTACGACCTAATCGGTATATACTATACAAAGTACTTTATATATATACGTATAGTAGTTTTACTCGGGACTAAAGGTAAGGCTAATACTAAAGCATTAATTAGAACCTATAATCCTACTAGCGCATATACTAATTAATATTAATAGCAGGCAACTTACTAAGCCGCGCGCTTAGTCGATTTCCTCTTTAGGAAAAGATATAAAGCCGCGAATATAGTTAACGGGAGCGTCCTGCGCCCCGTCTACGATATATATACCTTGCGGGGGGCAACCACCCTCTAGGAGAGGACGAGGGCCGGCGCTACGCGCTACGCTTCTCGCGCCTAACCTTATCGCGCTGCCTCTCTAGCTAGGGGTCGGGGTTATTACCCTTACGCTATATCCCTCGCGGTATTCCTTATCTACTAAATGTAGTTATAAAACCGGGGCTTAGGGCTTATATAGCTTTTAAAGTCGCCCGGCCGCTTTATTTACGAAGGCCTACTAATTATACCCCGGTAAGTACGTTACCCTTTCGCTAAAGCATTATTAATAATAGTATATAGGAGTAGCCTTTTAAGCCCTTAATAGTGCCCCACGCGCCTATAAGTCGGTAAGACTTATCTAGCGCTACCTTATATAGAAACAATTCCCTCGCTTAATAAACGTAGGTTTAAATAGCGCCTACTACGCGGCGTTAAAAGCGCCCGCCTAGCATACTAGCCGATAAGACACCGAACAACGCACGGCAAGGCGGGATATAGTAAGGTAGGAAGCGACAACGGCTAAAGACCACTGCTTTCGAACTCGCTAGTTTATACTAAACGCTCGTACCGGAGACGGACAATTCTAGCCCCGCCGATATTACGACGGACGTGCTAGTAGGATAGACGTAGAACGGGCATAACGTTAACCCTTCGGCTATAGCCGGTTCTATCGCACCCTTCCTAGGCTCCCGCCCTCCTAGACCTAAGAAAGGCACGCCTCCTTACTAAAGCCTATATTCGCAGCTTAGCCTTTAAGCCTTATATAGTATATTCCGCTTAGCGGACGTAGATACTATAATATACGGGTTAGTAGTCCGCTAACTTATAGTCCTCCCGATCGATATAAAGGAGGAGTAAAACGACGCGACCGAAGCTATACTATAATATATACTTATAAACCCGCCAACCCCTACGACTATTTATATCGGGAGAAAAGCGGACTTATAGCTAGGTATAATAACCTATAAGCATATAAGCTACTTTACCGTCGATATTCTACTATTATACTTACGTTAATATATTGCTAGGCACGCTAGGCGAGAGTAGTAAAGACCCCTTGCCTAGCTTTTAGCGACCGATTATACCTATAGCTATAATAGCGGCCGAAAAGCTAATCGCTTTATAGTCGGAGTTTACGCCGGAAGACGTTAACCTAGCTTATAGTTTACCTTACTTTATTATAGCTACTAGTTTAATCGCGCTTCGTAGGGGGGTATAGGCGGCGTGCGGTAACGAGCATAGCCTTAAGGGCGGCGGGACTAACGATAACGTAGCTAATATTATAAGTCGGTATAGCTACCCTTACGCTTATAGCGGTGCCTTAAGTATAGCCGCGACCGGTATAGCAGGACTAAGCATAGTAGTAGCCGCGAACACGAAGACCGCCGCCAAGGTCGTGCGACTAGCTACCCGCCTATTTAAAGATACCTCTAACGCTAGCGATATAGGGTAGATAGCCGTGGCGTCGACGTAGTTAAGCAAGCTCGTATCTTATACCCTTAGTCTATCTAGGCTTTAATCGGCCGAGGACCTTTTACCCGACGTAAATATATATACTAAGACTCCGACTTAAGACCCTAGGACTTTGCTTAAGACTACGTTAAGGGAGCTAGTCGCTAGCAGTTTGCGGGCAAAGATTAAGCTACCTTAAGCGCGGCACTAGCGGGAAAGGGTAATCCTAGTTCTTAACTTAAAGGCTATAAGTCTACCCGAGATTTGCTATATATTCTTAAAGCGTATATATTATAGGGTAGTAAGTACGAGTCCTTCTTATAATTAGTCGTTGCTAGTTACCGATATAATACGGGCGTTATTTATTACTATCGCCGGAGACGACCTTAAGGCGAAGTCGTTTGCCGAACGCCTATCGCGCTAGGAGTTAAAGTGGCGATAGGGCTATAATAGCTAATATAGACGAGTTATATATTAGGATATATAACTATATATCCCTACTTATCTTCCCTTTTACTATATTTATTGCGACTACGGAGGACGATTAGTGCCTATTTCTTATAGAGGACGATTAGTGCTTATTTCTTATATATTTATCGTCTTTATTAACTATATACTAGCATTTCCCCACACCGCCTTAGGGGAATCCTTACCCGAACACCCTCTCTATAAATATCTTCCTACCGCTAACCTTAATATAATATCTCCCTATTTTAAAATAAGCTACTTAACGCAATAACGGCGCACAATATAGCAGCGGATAATAAGCATAACGCAGCGGCCCTTATATAAAGGATAGATAAGACGTTAAGGTAGATACGTAAAGCTGCGGAAGGTGGCTAGCTAGAGGATATTAACTTAAAGAATTTATATAGCTCTATCGAGAACGAGATAAAGGAGGTACGGCATAACCTTAAGCAGCTTAGCCTCGTGCCCTCTATATATATCCTAGGAGAATAAGCACCGTAGCTTAATAGCATCAACTTATAGCGAGGCTATAACGACGACTTATAGCTAAAGTAAAGTAACGACGGCGAGCCCCCTCCTAGCAACGACGAGCAGCTAGAGTAAGGCAACGATAACGATCCGTGCCTTAGTAAGAACTCGTAGCTAGAGTAAAGCAACGACGATAAGCCCCCTCCTAGCAACGATAAGCAGCTAAAGCAGGTTAATAACGACGAGCCC
Organism: Ophiocordyceps robertsii; assembly: GCA_027405785.1. Classification (NCBI taxonomy): domain Eukaryota; kingdom Fungi; phylum Ascomycota; class Sordariomycetes; order Hypocreales; family Ophiocordycipitaceae; genus Ophiocordyceps; species Ophiocordyceps robertsii. The sequence continues at coordinate 10,883 of JAPEBW010002365.1, forward strand.
CCTCCTAGCAACGATAAGCAGCTAGAGTAGGTTAACGACGACGATCCGTGCCCTAGCGAGAACTCGTAGATAGAGTAAAGTAATAATAGCGAGCCCCCTCTTAGCAACGATAAGTAGCTAAAGCAAAGCAATAACGACAATCCGTGCCTTAGCGAGAACTCGTAGCTAAAGCAGAGTAACGATAACGAGCCCCCTCTTAGCAACGATAAGTAGCTAGAGTAAGGCAACGATAACGATCCGTGCCTTAGTAAGAACTTATAGCTAAAGCAAAGCAATAACGACAAGCCCCCTCCTAGCAACGACAAGCAGCTAAAGTAGGGCAATAACGATAATCCGTGCCCTAGCGAGAACTCGTAGATAGAGTAGAGCAACGATGGCGAGCCCCCTCTTAGTAACGACGAGCAGCTAGAGTAGAGTAACGACGACGATCCGTGCCCTAGCGAGAACTTATAGATAGAGTAAAGCAACGATAAGCAGCTAAAGTAAGGTAATAATAACGAGCCCCCTCCTAGCGACGATAAGTAGCTAGAGTAAGGCAACGATAACGATCCGTGCCTTAGTAAGAACTTATAGATAGAGTAAAGTAACGACGGCGAGCCCCCTCTTAGCAACGACGAGCAGCTAGAGTAAAGCGACGACGAAGGCCCCTCTTAGCTCCTAGGCATAAAGAAGGATAAGAATAAAGCCTAAGCGGTATAAGCTAAGAAACACACTAAGCCTTATAAATATAAAGAATAAAAAGGCAAAGTTATAGATATAAATAGCAAGAGCCTGGGTAAAAACCCTACGAAGCTAGCGGAGGAGGGAAAGGGCATAGCCGTGGGGTAGCTTATACTAAATACGTTATACGGACTAAAGTATGTAAAATAGGAGAGCGACCTATACTACGCCGCTAAATCGGAGGACCTCGGCGAGTTATTCTTAGCCCTATCTAAAGACGGGGCCGAAGGCGGACCGATAATATAAGCAGCCTTATACGCGGCGCGAATCCGATAATTTACGGGGGAGAGGCTAGTTGCTAAGATCCTTATACGTCGCTATAAGGTCTTGCTCTATAATAAGGTTAATAGGCTAAGGCCTTAAGGCTTATAACGAGTACTAAGGCTTATACTTAATCGCCTCGTAGTAATAGTAGGCTAGGACCGTCGTAAGCTAAGCCACCACGTCGAGCGTAGCTAAAAGCTATAGCTCCTATATAGGTACTACCTAGGCATACTAGCGCTACTGCTAGTAAGGCGGATAGAGGACTAGTCGCTTAATAACTATATATTTAAGCAGCGTATAGCCGACTTAATAGCAGCGGGCTAGTATATCGGCCAGGATATAGATATCTTAAGCCGATATAAAACCGGAACGAATACTATGCGGGCGATTATAGCTAGGTTTATAGGGTTTAATATTAATAATAAGGGGTAGGGGGCTTAGTATCCGCGTCGCTATAGTTCTTACGATTATTATCTAGAACTTAGTATAGGGTTCTTAGGAAGTAGTACTATTATCTAAACTAACTAACTATAATATCTTCTACCGACCTATCTTAGTTTAATATAACTTATTAAAAAACCAATCCCCTTTACTAAAGGTAAAGGCACCTCTATTAAGAGATAACTAGTATTCTAGTATTTCTTAGATATAACTATAACCCCTAAGAACTATAAAGAATTATATTAGTTATCGTCTCTTAGTAGTAGATCGTATTCGGTAACGGGCTGCCCTCGCCTCCTCCGTTTACGTGCCTTAACTTAGTGATAGGCTGCCCTCGCCTCCTCCGTTTATATACCTTAACTTAATAATAGGCTGCCCTCGCCTTATCCGCTTACGTACCTTAACTCGGTAACGGGCTGCTATACGACCTTTACGCGGATA
>JAPEBW010002366.1:0-12745 GCA_027405785.1 Ophiocordyceps robertsii
TATATTTATATTTATATTTATCTTTATATCTAAATTTATATCTATATTTATATCTATATTTATATCTATATTTATATTTATATTTATATTTATATTTATATTTCTTTAGTAAGATATATAAGTTAGCTTTTCTTAAAGCTTTAAGCACTATATTAACATCTTTATAGTATTGCTTTAGCGTATTTAAATAAATAATAATATAATCTCAATAAGCTGTATAAAACAGTCTAAATAAGGATTTAATATACTATTATTTCTCGTTTATCAAGTTGCTAGTTTATTAATTAATCTTAAAGGCATAACTAAAAGTTTATATAGTCTATATCGCGTTTTAAAGGCTATTTTAAATTCGTCTCCTTCTTTAATACGTATTTAGCTATAAGTAGATTTAAGGTTAACATTTATATATTATTACTTATTAGCTAATCTATCTTTTATGTTACTTATAAGAAGTAACAAAGTCCGGTCTTTTATTATATTATTGTTTTTCTTTTTAAAACTAATATAAAGTTAAGTCTTTTCTATATCTTCACTATTTTTTTAACTAAATAATATAAGAGCTTTATCTTTTAATTTAAACTTGTTAATAAAACCTTTTTATAGGTTTTCATTAATATATTCTTTTAATAACTTTTAATACTTTTAATATAAGTTATATATCTTATAAAATCTAGGCTTAAAGACCTTTTTAACTTAATTTTATAATCTTAACTACCTCTTAAGAATAGTCTATCTTAAAGTAGTAGTATAAATATATTAAAATATCTTTTTAGCATATTCTTTAGTATTTTTAACTTATAATCTTAATATTGTTTTAAATTAATAGTACCTCCTAGCCGTTTTAAATACTATATTCGCTTTTCGAAGTGCTTTAAATTAATAGTACCTTCTAAATATTATAAGCTAAGTTTTTATAAATTACCTTATCCTTTTTTCTTATCCTGTTTCTTAATTTTATCTTTATTTTTAAAGTATTACTACTTAATATTCTTTAAGGTATTTAATACATTTTCTTTTTATAAATTATAAGTTACTTTATAATTATCCTTTAAGCTACTAGTATTTTAATATTAAGAAACAGTACGATAATACTATACTACTAAAAGGTCTTGCCCTAGCCTTAGGTAAAGGTCGGGACGCTAATTATTATCTATATATTTATATCTTATATACTAATATATAAGTAGCCGGGACGCTTATATCTTATATTCCGTAATAATTACCGCCTTAAAAGAAAAGATAATAACGTCCTTATTATTTATAAGACGGGACCTCCTTAGTTTATTAAGCTAGTAGCTAGAAGCTACGCACGCTTATATTATCACGCGCGCTTAAGGGAGCCTTATTTCTATACGGACTTATAAGTCTACTTTTTCGCGCGGGGATTAAACCTACGCTTAAGGAATTGCCACTATTTACTATAAAGAAATAGTGCGATAATACCACACTGCTAAAAGGTCTTTACTACGCCTTATAGCGTAAGGATAAGGGGATAAGGCGCGGACTAATTACCGCCGGTCAGGGCCGGTACTACAGACTAATTACCGCTAGTCGGGCTAGTATAACATACTAATTACCGCACGTAAACGTATATAGGGGTTTAAAAATAGTAAAAAGCTTATTTATTCTTAAAAGCATAGCTAGTTACTTTATACTTAGTTTTTTAAGCTAATTTTCAGGATCTTTAACTATACTATCTATAGTATATAGATAAACCGTAAATATCCTTATAAAATCGCTTAATAAACTAAGTATAAGCTTAGTTAGAAATACTATAGACTATAGTTAAGGAAATCCTTTAGATATCCTTAAATATCCCTTAAAAATCGCGATAAGGTTTATCCTATATCTTCCGGGGTGCTTTTATAGTTAGAAACGGGTCGAACTATAGTTAAGATATCCCACGGAAATCCTTAAAAATCCCTTAAAGATACTAGCGGAATCCGCTTAATAGTTTTTATAATATCTCTTATAATTAAAAACGTTATAAACTATAGTTAAGTAAGCTCTTAACCCTTTATAGTTATATCCCGGAAACCTTAGCGGGGTCCGACTAGTAATATTTATTATATCTCCTTAAGCGAGCCTTTATATTACGTGCTTTAAGCGTTCTTATCGCGGGATTTTATAAGGTTTCTTAAAAGTAAAGTAAGGAGTCTAAGCATAGCTATTTAAATTTTATAATAACTTTATAACGGAAACCCTATTCCGTTAGTAATCTTAAGTACTAAAGGTACTAATATTTAGTAAAGTAAATACCACTAAATATAAAAGAGTAATTAGTAAAGTAAATACCGCTAGTTACGAGTTATAACTATTAAAGTAGATACCGGTAGTTATAAGGAAAGACGATATAGCTTAATAGTTAAAGACGGCTAGTATCGGCTATAAGCGGTATAGGCTAGACGCGCTTATATTCGGCTTAGGTTAGCTTTAGCTAGCAACGGGATTCGTATTATAAAGATCAACCGATGCCTTATATAATTAACCGATACCTTATATAGAGCTAAGGCGGGAGGCCTTACTTTAAAAGAGGATAAAATCTCGTAAAAGGTTTTAAGATAAGGATATTTAGTCTTATAAGCTAGTCGTAAGTAATAAAGCGTATATTACTTATAACTAGTAATAGAGATAGTATAAGCTATTTTTATTAGCTTAAGAAGTAGTCTAGTAACCTTATAAGTTATACGGGGTGTAAGTTATAGTTTAATATATAAAAGCATATAAAAGCATATAAAAGTATATAAAAGTAGAACCTTTAAGTAGCCTTAAAAAAGTATAAAAGGGGGTCCTCGCTCCTCTTTCCCTTAACTCCTTTCCTTTCCTTTTTTCTTTTTCTTTAGCTAGTTTTAACCTAAGAAATCCGCACAATAAGATACCCTTACCTTATTCGGTTTAGTAGTTTGCACTAAGTCTTCTTTATCCCTTTTAGCAAGTAAATTTAAATCAGACAAATTATACGAGACTACTTAGCGTACGAGAAACGCTAAGGGTTCCGTAATAAACTCCGTTAAGTAAAAAAGAAACGCTAACGTTCTTATTAGTTTAAAGTAAAAATAAAGTAAAGGGGGCGTTAAGTAATAGCTTTATAGTAGCGTCTTCGCGCTATATTAGTAGTACGCCGTCTTTATCCTTTTAATAGCTTTTTCGGCCTACTTAGCTAATAGTAGCTAAGTAGCTTAAGATAGCTAATAAGCGGCTTTTATTATAAATTCTTACCTCCTATTTAGTTATATATCTTTATCTTTATTAACGCGATTAGCGCGTTTAGCTAAAACTTATAGTAAATTTTTCTAACTCTCCTTTAAGGTATATATCTAAGCACTTATTAAGTAGTAAGGAGTCTCCGCGCTAAGGAATACTTAAATTCCTTAGCGGGATATATTATAAGAGACTAGCTTTATTTAGGTCTTATCTTATATTATTATCTTACTTACTTTTTTACGCTATTTCTTAATCCTCCGCTAAATTTCTTATACTACTTACTAGCCTTATAGGCCGCTTATAGGCGAGATATTATATCCTACTTACTACCGCTATCGTAGTTATCCCCCGCTTTCTGTCGCTAGGCTTTTTAACTTATTATCCTTTTTATATAGCGCTATTACTTATACTTTTCCGCTAACTAACGCGCGTTTAGCTATTAAGAAGGTATTAAGGTAAGGGTAAGCCGTCCCGTTAATATTAATAAGTATAGTTAGTACTAAGATATCGAATATCTATATTCCCGCTTAAAAGTAAGTAATAAAGTCCTTAATAGCTTTAGTACTTAACTTCCCGCTCTTAAGGTTTTAGATATACTTAATAGTCTTAAAGAACCTCTTTATAAAAGGGGCTTTAAAAGTAAGAATATAAAGCGCGTAGTCGGTGCGGCTAATAAGGCAGATATTAAAGCCTAGGAATTTTATTACTTAAGTTAAAGTTAAGTTACGTTTAGACTTTTCGCGGGCCTATAATAAGAACTTAGCGTAGTTTATAGCTAAGCGGAAACTCTTAATTATTATAATCTCGTCGCTAAAGTATAGGCCCGCGAAGCTAGGCCTATTAAGGATCGTATCGGTTACTATTAATAGCTCTTATAAAATTAAGCAGCGGAATATATCGCGAGGCTAGTTATCGCTATCTCTTTTAGTTAAGGAGGGATAATAAATAGACTATAATAAGGCGCTTATACGCCTTTATATAGCTAGGCTAAGTATAGCGGTAGGCGGAAAGAACGTTTATTAAGTAAGACTAAACGGGTACTTAAGGCTTATAGTAGCTAAAAGCTAGGAAAAGAATTTTATAGTATAAGCTAGACTGCGTATAAAGCAAGATAAGGTTTTAGCTATAGTAGCTTAAGACGCCGCTATAAACCTAGCTATAAACTAATTAAGCTAAGCCTTAAATATATAGTTAAAGATAGTGCGGATATCTTTTAAATTATTTAGCTAAAGCGGGTTTTTATTAGCTATAGCAGCTACTATAGATCTTAAGACTATAGCGAGGTTAGCTAACTTAAGGGCATTAAGTATTAGCTAGTTATTCCGCTAATAAAAATTTCTAGCTATGCCTTAAAAGATATATAAGTAGCAAGGGCTTTTAAATAGTAAAAGCTAAGTAAGAGGTATAGCTAAGTTACTATAAAACCGGACGTCTAAACTACGCTATAGTATAAGGCTAAGAAGTAAGTCGTCTAAGTTAAGTATTTAAAGAGGGTAATATAAGCTATCCCTTATAGTACTATAGTTTAAGTTAAACTTATTAGCTTAAGCGCGGCTATAAAAAGCGGCGTAAGTTTATATAAAAGCTTAAACCTAAAGGTTTTAACTCTTATTAAAGAACTTAAGGCTATAAAAGATAGCCGCCTTATTTTTATAAAGCTTAAGCGCTTACTTATATCCTTTATATTAAAGGCGTAAGGGCTTATAAGAAAGCGGGCTAAAACGGTAGTTATAAAATAGCTAATCTTAGCTATAAAAGACGTTAAACGATAAAAGGACTTAAAATAAGAGTATAAAGATCGTAGGCTTAAGGTAAAGAAGGTTATACGTATAGGAGTAAGTAAGGTATAGCGGGCTATAGCCGGCGGTAAAGGGAAATATAGTTATAAAAAAAAGAAAGGAAGGGAAAAAAGGCAGGCAGTAAAGAGAATTTTAATAAGTATACTATAAATCTAAAAAGGCTTTATTACTTAAGGTAAACGGCGGTATATTATTATTAAAATAACTAATTACCTTAAGTATAGTAAGTTATAGTTTCTTATAACTTATAGTAGCTTTTAAGTTTTATACTTAAGCTTAACCGCTTAATTCTCTTAGTTAAAGAGTTTTATATTAAGTTATAAAGGCCGCGCGTTATGCTCTTATTTAAACTACTTAAGTAGCTAACTTCTTTTATGCTTTTTTAAAGGCTTTTACGATCTTTAGTAAAAAGACCGCTTTTTCGTTTACCTATAAGTTATAGCTACTTAGCTAGCCTTTTTAAGCTATAAGGAACTCCTTCCTTAGCTTTCCGCCGCTTTTCTTTATTATATAGCTTTATAAAATTCGTTTTACTTCTTACTCGTTTAAGTAAAGTATCCCTTTATCTTAAACTAGTTTTAAGCATATAGCTAGCTTATTTACTAAGCGTAGTTATACTACTAAAACGACTAAATAAATATTAAAGGACTTTTTTATATCTAGCTAGTATATAAGCTATCTTACTTTAGTAGTAACCTTAAATAGCTTAGTACGTCTTTTTTAAAGCTTTACTAGTTTACTATCTATAACGTAATAGCTTTTACTAAGCTATAGCTAGACTTAATTACTAGGCTTAAATTCTAGCGGGCGGTGTTTCTTATTATATCTATTCTTTATAGCGGCTTAAGTATAAGCAATAGCTAACTTAGCTTTTTCTTATAAGACCTTTTAGTTTTATAAGTATAAGTAGTTACTAAAGAACTAAAGGCCGTTATTTATTCTTATCCTTATAATAAGCTTACTAAAGGCCGCGTAAATTACTAAGGAGAAGGAATTATTAAGGCTAAACTAAAAGACGATTAGTATATTAGTTTAGCGTAAGTCTAGGAAGTTAGCGGTAAAGAATTATAGCGCAATTTTTATAGTTTAGTTTCGCCTTTTTAATAAGCTATTAGTTTAAGGGTGCTAAGCGGTAAATATAAAAAGCTTTAATCTAAAGGCTTACTATAAGGTCCGCTAAAATACTAAGGTAAACTTTATATCTTAGTTAGAAATTATCCCCTTTAAAATCCCTTAATTAGCATAGAGTAGTTTAGTATATAATGCTTATACTTAGTCTTCCGCTATAAACTAGTTATTACTTAAGATAGGAAGATATATTTTTAAGAATTTATTAGTTATAGTTAGTAAGGTATTAAAGAAGTTCCTTATAAGATCTTTTTATAAGGATTATTTAGCTTAAACTACTAAGAGCTTAGTAATAAAGTTTATCGCTATTATATAGTATAGAACTAGCGGGCTTTAAATTAAGATAAGCTACCTTAGCGTCTTACTTTAATCGGTTTAGTTATAGTATTAAGTATTATAGCTATTTATAACCTTATCTACGTATTTACTAAGCTATAAGATTAAGAAGCTTTTAGATAAATCCTACTATATATAAGTGCGGCCGGTATAAAAATATTTAGCATAAGCGTCTTTAAGGATCTCCTTAGCGTAAGTCTTAAGGATATATAGTTTCTAGCGTCCGTTATTCTCTATAAAGTATAGTAACCTTTATAATTAAAGGAATAGGAGTCCGGGGACTTTATCCTTATCGCTAAGCTACGCTATGATTTTTACTTACTATATATCCTCCGTATATCCGTCGATTATTTTTTAGCGGAGCGGTAATTCGATTAATGCTTTTATATAAAAGAACACGCGGTTTATTATCTCGTCTTCTTAAATATATTTTAATTCCCCTTTTTAGTTTAAGAATACCGGCCTATTATCTTAATACGGTAAATATAAAAGCGCGTTTAGCACGACGTTTTTAACGCTTAGGATATAGTATACCTTAAGCGGGAATTAGCTTAAGTATTAAGACGCGAGGACTAGCTTATTATTAGATTTTATACTAATAAAGAATAAGGATTTCTAGTATATAATTCTATAGGTACTTATATAGTTAGTAAAGATAATTACTTATAGCATTTTTATAGATAGTACTATAGTACATAACTTATATATTACTTATATTAAACCGGCTACTTTAAGTTTTATAAGCTAGTATTAAGGTTCTCCGCTTTAAAGGGCGCGGCTTAAGTAAACGATAAGCTAAACCTTAGTTTAAGCTAGTAGCGTCTTTTTATCTTATTTTATGCCTTCTTTTAAGTAAAAAGCTATAGCTACTACTTTATATTCTTAAGATATATCGATCTAAATAAATAGTTATTAAGCGGGGTTAAAGTAGTAAATTATTTAAAGCTTAGTAAGTTTCTTAGTTAAAATCGCAAAGGCCTTTTTTTCTTTTAAAGTAGGCTAAAAAGCGGCTTTCGCGGCGTATCGAGCCTATCCTTAGCCCCTTAAAGGGACTCCTTTTTTTTATCTTACTTAAAGTAGCTCCGTCTTTTATTTTTATAAGATATCGACTTTCTTAACGAAATATAAGATTATATAGCGTAGCTACTTAGTAAAGCCGATCTATTTCTTAAGCTATTAAAGGTTTTTTAAGAATATAATATCCCTTAAGGCATATACGTATTTATCTATATTTATTAAGCTAATAGCGTTTACTTTAAATCTAAGTAGCTATATAAATAAGTACGCTAAGAAAGACTTTAGTCCGGATAAAGTAATATTATAGTTATAAAAGGCGCGAAATATAGCCTTTAAATATTAAAGGTATTTTTTAGCTATATTAAAGTAAATAATAATATTATTAATATAGGCCGCCGCGTATTCTTAATATCTATAAAGAACGTTATCGATAAACCTTTAAACGTATACTAAGGAGTTCTTAAAGCCTATAAGTATTATTAGTAATCTTTTTAGCCCGCAATAGCTTATAACTATAAACCTTTCCCGGTAGTCTTAAAAAATTAAAAACTAATAAAAAAACGATTATGCGTTTACTATATTAATAAACTTTTTTCCGTAAAGGCGTTTAATTATATTGCTTTAAAGAGGCATTAAGTAAGCGTTTAAGGTAATAATAGCGTTAATCCCCTATAAGTTTATAACTACTTATCCCTTTTCCTTTTTATTTACTATCTTTAATACTATAAATACCGGCGCTATAAATAAGGTTAGCCTATAAACTCGTTTTAATTAGCTTTACGCGGTTAGCTAGCCGAATATTATATTTACTTCCTTATTATCTTTATCGCTTAATAAGTATAATCTTAATACGACTTATTAATATTACTATCTTTTTATTAAAGGAATGCGTATATATTCGGATTTATCTATATATACTACTCTCTTATCCTTTTAAAAGTAAGGAAATAATTAAAGGATATCTTAGACTTTTAATACGTATTTTAAGTTTTTAGTATAGATCCGGACGCCCTTATTAGTAGTAAGTTTAGGTAGGTCCTTAGTTTAGCCGATTTTAAGTTTATAGTTTACTATAAGATCCTTTTATAAAAAGTCTTTAGCGGGGTTTATTTTATTTAGATTTTCTATAAAGGCTTCCGCTAAGGGAGTAATAACGTCGACCTCTTTATATAGCTAAAACTACTTATTAAGGTCCGTAATTATCCTTACTTTTTAGTCTTTACGGAGTATTAATAGTTCCTTAAAATAGTTTATTACCGTAAAGCTCTTATAATCTTATATTATTATCTAAGCGAGCTTAAAGTTATTAGGGAAAAATATTATATTACGCTTTAACGGCGGCGCCCGGACTTATATAGGTTAAGCGTAGCTAAAACTAGCTAAAATCGTTATAGTAACTAAGTAGATTACCTATCTACGTATTACTAGTCTTAGCTAGACTATCTTAACTTTAGCCTTAATCCTTTTATAGGCCCCGATCTATAAGACTAACGTAAAGTTAATAAGGTCCTTTTAGTAAGGAACTAAAAAGTCTTAGCTAAGCAATATATTAGCTACTAAGCGTTTTACTATTTAAGCGCTGATCCTTACCTTTATAATTATAAGGCTACTATTTAGCTTTCTTAGTATATATATAGTAAATTCTACTTATTTAATAGTAGCTATCTTTCTTACTCCTTAAATAGGAATTTATTAAAAAGAGTTTATAGTTACGCTTAAAAAAGTCTTTACTAAGTTAGCTTAAATAAGGCTTTAGTTTACCTTAGTATCTATATAAGCTTTAATGCTTATCCTAAGCCTTTTTATTTTATAAACTAATAAGCGTATATAGGTAAATTATAATAGCTTATTAAGGTTTAATAGCTTAACGTTAAGGGAACCCTTAACTATCTAAACGCTTTATAGCTTTTAAATAACTACTTACTATACTAAGCTACGTCTTTATATAGTAACGTCTTAATTAAGGTTAAGGGGGTATTTATTTTTAATGTATTAATAAAGCTTATTCTTTAAAGGGAATACTTCGCCGCAAAATCTATATACTTTATCGGCCTCTTATATTAAGTCTGCTATAATATAAATTGCGGTTTTCTTTAAGCTTTTATCGGTATTTAACTATTACGGAATCTAGACGGCCACGCCCGGACTCCTTACTTTACTCCTAAGGAAGCCTTACGGAACCCCGCGACGGGAACGCTTAAAGCACGCACTACGAAGGCTCGCCTAAGGAGATACGACGAACATTACCGGTCGGACCCCGCTAAGGTTTCTAGGATATAACTATGGATAGTTAGGAGCCTACCCGATTATAGTTTATAACGTATCTAACTATAGGAGATACCGTAGAAACTATTAAGCGGATTCCGCCGGTATCTTTAAGGGATTTCTAGGGATTTCCGCGGGATATCTTAACTATAGTTCGACCCGTTTTTAACTACGGAAGCACCCCGAAAGATATAGGATAAACCTTATTGCGATTTTTAAGGGATATCTAAGGATATCTAAGGGATTTCCCCGATTATAGTCTATAGTATTTTTAACTAAGCTTATACTTAGTTTATTAAGCGATTCTATAAGGATATTTACGGTTTACTTTATATACTACGGATAGTATAGTTAAAGATTCTTAAAATTAGCTTAAAGAACTAAGTATAAAGTAGCTAGCTATACCTTTAAGAAATAGATAAGCTTTTTACTATTTTTAAACCCTTATATATATTTATATATAGTAATTAGTTTATTATACCGGCCTAACTGGCAGTAATTAGTTTATAGTACCGGCCCTAACTAGCGGTAATTAGTCTATAGTACCGGCCTTAACCGGCGGTAATTAGTCCGCGCCTTATCCTCTTATCCTTACGCCGTAGGGCGTAGCAAATAGTAGCAATTCCTACCTATCTAAACGGAAATCCCCTAGATATCCGCTAAGCTAAAAGCGACTATATCGCACGATTAAGTACTTATCTTATAGGAAGTTAAATATTAAACGATATTTTCTTCGGTAGGAAGCTCCTATTAGCCTTTAAGTTTAACCTTAATAATAAGCACCTTTTCCTTAACGCGCTTATAATAGAACTCCGAGATAAGTAGGCCGTAAAAGCGGAAGAGGCCGCGGCTTACCGGGCATACCGGTTTAACAATCTCCCTTACTCCTTTTTAAGGTACTATACCGCGATAGCCTACGGAGCTAGACGGGACGTAAAACGAGTCCCGCTTAGCTAAGCTAAGACTACTACCTTTTAAAAGGCAATCCGCTTTTAAAATACTAACGAAGGATAGACTATAAAACGATAAAATCTATATAACTAAGTAAACTAAATTCGGTATTACTTAGACGGATTAATTATCCTCTAGATAGAAGAAGTAAGGATAAGCCGACCTTAAAACTATCCGGCTCCCCGCCCGCTAAATACCCTCCGGATCGAGCCTATAATAAAGTCACTCTTTTCTTAAAACGATAAGCTTAGCGGATATTTCTACCGCGTACTGCTAATAGAATTTAGCTTAAGGGCCTTAACTAAAAATCCGCCTTAAAGGATACCCGGTAGTTTTTTAGTTTAGTATTACTATTTAGCCTCGTCCGCTATAGCCGCGCTAACTAAGGCATTTTCGGGACTCTCGATTAATAAAAACAAGCTTCCTACGCCGGGGGCCTTACGGCGCACCGGATTCCGGGACGCATATAAAACGGAAGGCTAAGCGCTTAGCGAGAGTATTAAGACTAAGACCTTAATAATAAGCGACGAGGACGCGGTAAGCGATACCTTTAGCGGGCTAAACCTATCTATACTAAGCGCGTAGATACTAAGACTAAGTATAGCCCTAAGCCCCCTAGTAAGAATAGTAGTAATATCGAACGAATAATTCCTTAGTCTCCTTTAAGCACTAAGAAAAAAAGACGCGCCTACTAAGCCCCGGGAAAAACCTTAACTATAAGCCGAGGACGTAAGGAGATTTAACCCGTTAAGACCTCTAAAAGCGTCCTTCGATAAAGTCTAAGAAGACGATAAAGCTAGTACGTTCCGAGGAGTTAACCGTTTTATCGACTCTATCCGCCGAAACGCTAGTAAAAGCGAGGCCTATACGGACGAATTAGCTATCTAACTACCTTCCTTCCTCCGAGGAAGTGCGGCGGAATAGTATTCCGGGGACCTCTTAAAACTATAATAAGAAGAACTTAGCGAGCCCGGCGTCGGACTAAGCCGATAGATATCCGCCTTATAAAAACGGTTTAGAATCCGCCTAGATATAGCGATATAAGCACTCGATAAAGAGCACTTTACTATCGAAGATATAGTAATAGGATCCGACTTTAAGTCTTAGATATTACGCCTATAACGCAAAGCTAAGGCCGCGCTTTACTAGCTAGACTACTTAACTATAGTGATCTACTAAAAGCTAGACATCTACCTATAAGAATCCCTACGACGCTTAGTAAGGAACGAGGATATTAATAGATAGATTAATAAATACGAGGAAATTCTTCTTTAGCTATAAGTTAAATATACCTAAGGATCTTAAAAGCACTTACTAGCGCGAAAGAAATAGATCTAACCTATAAAAAGGCGAGGGCCGATTAGCCGTACCCCGTACGCGCTTAAAGGATAGTTTAAGACGCCCCGGCTATCTATTAAAGGCTCGCTAAGACTAAGGGTTACGTTTTTAGACCGCCCGGTAAGGGTAGATATACCTTAAACCTTATAGCGCTCGCTAAGTTAAGGAAGAAACCCGCTTAAATAGCTAGGAATATAAGTCGAGGTCCTCCGGCTAAAAAAAGAAAGGACCTTTAAGACTATACGCTCGCTAACGCTAAAGCTAAAATAAGCGTACCCCGCGACTAAGGAAGGTACTACGGTAAAGACCGACGACTATTTAAGGGATAAAGAGTACGATATAGAAGGAGCTTAATCGGATACCGATAAAAGCTTAAAGGAAACCGCAATCTATACTATAGTAGACTTAATATAAGAGGCCGATAAAGCGTGCGGATTTTACGGCGAAGTATTCCCCTTAAAGAATAAGCTCTACTAATATATCGAAGATAAACACCCCCTTAACCTTAACCGCGACGTTGCTATATAAAGACGTAGCTTAGTATAGCAAGTAGTTATTCGGAAGCTATAAAACGTCTAGATAGTTAAGGCTTCCCTTAACGTCTAGCTATTAAACCTTAATAGGCCGTTATGATTTACCTATATACGCTTACTAGTTTATAGTAAAAAAGGGCCCGGGATAAGTATTAAAGCCTATACAGACACCGG
>JAPEBW010002367.1:0-12734 GCA_027405785.1 Ophiocordyceps robertsii
CCGCCTGCCCGCAACGCCTTGCCCCGGCGAGGCCTACGCCTGGCCTTCTTCGGCCGGTGCATGGCGCCCGCGGCGGTGCCAACGGCCTCTGTCTGTGAATCTGGCTTGGGAGTCGGCCCGGTGCGTGCTCCCCGTTTGCCGTCTACGCGTCCCCTCCCTCTCTCGCTACCGGAGCAGCTCGTGTGACGCTAAATACCGACCTCTTCCTTGCTGCTGCCTCAGGCTCTCCTCGTCCTGCCTGCGGCCCGGGCAAGAGAAATTTCTAACCTGCGTCTCCCAGGCAAGCTTCTCAGGGACCAAGACCTGGCCGTGCTCGCCTGCTTTCTGTCAGAGGCCCACAGGCTGATACTCGGTCCCTCGTCATGGTTATCCATCCTGTCGTCCCGTTGGGCCCCTCGGAGCAACACCGTCTTATCCGCCGCTTCTCTCAATAGCCCATCGGCCCCGTTGTCGACGGGCCGTCCTCCCGGACCACGATTTCACCGCGGCATGCGATTCGTACCAGCTCGCCTTGGCCTCGAGAGGACCATCCTTAACGTCTTTGTCATTCCTGCCGCATGAGGGCTCTTCGACATGTCTAAGCCTCAAAAACCACTCGACTCCCCAACTCCTCGCAAATGCCCATCCCGTCCGGCGCCCGCTACTGTTACATCCCGACAACCCAGACCAGCGCGCTTCTCGCGCCTCTCCTGCCGACATGCTCTCGCCATCCCCCGCAGCAGAGCAACAAAAGCACCAAAGGGAAAAAAAAAGGTTATATACAGTCGTCGACCAACCACATCATACACTGTACGACAACCCCATTCATGAGGTGGGCTGGGTCCGCGCCTGAGGCTGGTGCTGAGGCTGGGCTTGTGCCTGGGTTTGTGCCTGGGCCTGGACCTGCGATGCCGCGGCCTGGGGTGGCGCCAGTACTCTGCTTCCTGCCGCACCGCCGTGCGTGCTGTCCGGGGGCATCGGCGGCCGGCCGGCCCGGTGCATCTGGCCCATCGGGATCGTCGCTCGGAACTTGAGGACATGCGTGTCGAACGGGTCCACCTCATAGACCGGCGGCTCCACCTCATCGTCATCTGAATCGTACTTCCACCGGTCCGAGTACCCGCCCGTCTCTCGCGGCGGCGTCGCCATTCCTCGCCGGTCGATCCACAGCCGCTGGAGACGACCGATTCGTCGCCGGAACGAGGGCTGACGCGTCGGCGCCTCGTTGCTCACGGCCCCTGCCCTGAACTGGAAGACGGGATGCTCTCGCTTGTCCAGCGCCATGGGCTCGGGTGCTTCACAGTCCACCTCCATGGATTCCGACGCCGACGAAGCCGGCGGCGTCATCAGATATTGAGTCTTTGCTGGCCGGAACTTGAGCTCCATGCCCTGTTCCCTTAGTGGAGACAGCGGGCCTCTGGTGAGATCAATGTGGTTTTGATTCCATCGTCGGTGGTTCTGCACTTTGCTCTCAATCTCCTCCCTGAGCTCCTTTTCCTTTTGCGTCAGCAAGTCCGAGAGCAGCACGAGCTCTTGCTCGACAGTTCGGCCATCGGGTCGGACCGGAGCCCGCAACTGCGTGCCAGGCTGTCTCGGTGCGCTCGCGGGCTCGGCGACCTTGCGTTTCTGGGGCTGAGGCTGCGTCAGTGCCAAGTGGCTACATGGGCGTACGAGCAATCGGCTGCTTACCTTTTGGTTGACCAGGTCCTCCTCGTCGCCCTTGATGCCCAGTTTGATCTTCATTTGCTTCAACCGAGCTCTCTCCTCAAAGAGGGCCCTGTCTGATTGCAGGACATCCCGCTTCATGAGCTCGCGCTCATAGGTCATGAGGATGAGCTGACGGCCGTCTTCAAGCTCGCGCCGGAGACGCTTGAGCGTCTCTGCGATCTTGTTGTCGCGCGCCCGCGTCTTCCTCGTCTGCCTCGCCTCGCGGCGTCTGAAGCAGACGTAGGGGTCGGCATCGTCGGTCTCCTGGTGAGTCTCGAACTTGAGCGTCGGGGGCAGAGGCTTGTTGCCCGTGCCCTGGCGGCTCGTCTTCCAGTACTCGTATATCGCTTTGGCGTGCTGGAGAATGGAGGGAGAGCCGAGCTGGTTCAGAGACGGCGCCATCATGTCATAGGGGACAACAGTATTGTCGACTGATGCAAAGGGCGTCTGCTCCGTGGCCGTCTCCTCAAAGACGTCCATGGTGCGCTCAAAGTCGTCCTCGGACAAGGGGCCCCCAGTGGGACCATTGCCGTTGTATGCTGTGAGAAACTCGTCGTCCTCGGTTGTCATGTCATACTGGCAGCTGATGCACTCCTCTACGGTTTGCGAGAACCGGATATAAGAGGACGGCTGGTGAAAGACACTGGGGTAGAGCTCATCGTAGTTGATGGCGCTCTCTTCGGGAGGCGGGACGGGAATTTCTTGGTCATTGCTGGTCCCTGCCTCCTTGAGGATGGTCTGGAGATGGTATTCCTACACGACGGGTGGTGTCAGCCGGGGGTTTTGCTCTCGAGGCATGAGGCGTGTAACCGGGTGCAGCCACCAAGTGGACTTGGTACTTGGACTTGCAGCCATATCACGTGTCGCTGCACGTGATATCGGAAGGCGCCATTAGGGGACGGGGAAACCTACATTTTCCTCGGCCTGTTCGACACCAGTTGCTATTTGGATGTCGGTGGTGAGTGCCTCGTACTCGGAAGGGTCGATTTGGTCCTCTCTGAGCACAGGAAGTGTCGTCTTGATGCTCAACTTCTTGACTCGGACCTTGCGGGAGGACATGGTGCCCAGGCGGACGAGGATGGCGAAAAGCCGGCGGAAAACCCGCGGAAAAAAGCGATCAAGTCATAAATCAAGGCATGCACGAATGCGATTTGCCAAAACCAAGATGCAAACGACGTGGGGGGGGGGCTTTTTTGATGGCTGAAGTGTCGCGATCGATGGGGTGACGTTGGGATTGTTTTGGCGCGCGAAGATTTTTCACTGGCGTCGCGGGCGTGGGAAGATTGCTGGCCGCAGCAGCGCCTGTTTGATGGACGGCCACTGTGGCATGGAGCCCAAAGGTCACTGGCCGCGGGGGGCTTGGTGCAGAGGGTACCTTGCGCGCTCGGGCCGCTGCCTCCCTTTTTCCCCTCTTTTTCCCAGGACGCCACTGCGCCAGAGAAAGGCCGTCGGCACGGCGGGAGGGGAGGGAAAAAGAAGCCACTACGGGGAAGGCGCGACCGGCTGCTTCAGGCATGGCCGCCACTGTGGAGAATAGGTAGCCGGTTTTTATCCGCAGCGGTATCAGCTCAGGCTCCTTCTGCCAGTTCTGCGCAGCACCACGGGAGCCCGCGTCGTAGCAGGCAGGTAAGCCCGAGGCTGTGGCGGGTACGTAGACGAAACGGCGTTGCACAGCCATGGCACCGGCACCCGGAAAAGTCAATGCAGACAATGCGAATGATGCGATGATGCTTTTAACCTTGGTGGTTGCTTTGGCGGTGGTCTATGGGGATGTTTTATTGGGCATGTGTCGTTGTCGGCCGGACCTTCCAGGTTGTCTTTTCAGTCTTCCATGTCGTCACCCTGCGCCCGCGGTGAGCATATGGCCCGTGCACCGTCTGCCTGTACTCTGTACATACCTGTCTGTATGTACCTACATAGAGGGACAGGATAGAGGGGTTTCTCCAAGCAAGCTTTCTTCGACCCCCTCGTCGACCACGCCTACAAATCATATTCAGCCTTACCATCAAACACCCCGACGCACCCCGTACAGCCGCCGCCTACAGGTCTCGCCGCCGAAGTTAGCCGCGCCCAAGGCATCGAGATTCCTCTTGTCCCGGCACGTGGCCTCGTCTTCGGCTGACGACCGTCATTACATACGGCGCCGCGCTCCTTTGCTGTGCGGTCCGCCACCATGGGGAACACGACGAGCGCAGTCCTGGACAACATCGTCCAGGGCTCCAACTGTGAGCGAGCCACTTCCTCTTCTGCCCCCGCGCCCGCGCCCGCGCCGTCGACGCTGACCGGGATGGCGCAGTCGACAGAGAAGAGGTTGACCGGTTACGCAAGCGTTTTATGAAGTTGGACAAGGTGCCTGGCCTCCATGCATCTCCCAATCCTATTCAGAGGGCCTCTGCTGACCCTGGCTCCAGGACAACTCTGGCACCATCGAGCGCGACGAGTTTCTGAGCCTGCCCCAAATCTCGTCCAACCCCCTGGCAACACGGTACGCGCGAGCACCATGCCCTCCCTCTCTCCACCGCGTGCTAACGTGGCGGCGCTGCAGCATGATTGCCATCTTCGACGAGGACGGTGGCGGCGACGTCGACTTCCAAGAGTTCGTGTCGGGCCTCAGCGCCTTCAGCAGCAAGGGTAACAAGGAGCAAAAGCTGCGGTTTGCGTTCAAGGTCTACGACATTGACCGCGACGGCTACATCAGCAACGGCGAGCTCTTCATAGTACTGAAGATGATGGTGGGCAGCAATCTTAAGGACCAGCAGCTGCAGCAAATCGTCGACAAGACAATCATGGAGGCGGACCTCGACAAGGATGGCAAGATTAGCTTCGACGAGTTTACGAAAATGGTGGAAAACACCGACGTCAGCATGAGCATGACTCTCGGTAAGCACCGCCGCCGCCGCCGCCGCCGCCTCTCGGGAAGGGCACTGCAGCTGACAGCGGCCACAGATCAGTTTTGAAGCGCCCGAAGCGTTGGAGTCGCTGGTAGATGTCCATGGCAGCGTTTACTGGATATGAAACAACTAGTATCATGATAATGATTACCCCAAATTCAGCTTTCAGCGGGCGTGGTCTGTCGATTATGCTGTGGGCCACCTACGTGACGGTCCGAGCTGCGAGAGGAAGCTCACCAAGCCTTGCTCTGGATTTTGACGCGCCATTTTACTGTTTGGCGATGCCGTCGTTCCGGGCAAGTGTCGGACAAGGCCAAACACGAGGCTTTTTACCGTGAGCTGGACGAGGATCAGCAGTCCATCCCCTACCTCTCAAGGAACAAGACTGCCTCGTCTCAGACGACGACCCCGTACATGTCCTTTGCACTCTCGGGATACGCAGTTCCCGACTGACGTGCAGGTGTCTCGTCACAAAGCTCGCGTTTAGTTGATCAGTTCTTAGAGTCTCGACGTTGATCCTCATGCTTGGTCGTCGGCTCATCGACGCCGCCATTCTCATTCAAGCTTAGGTGTCGGGCTGCTGCAAGGGGCACGCCCATCTCGAGGCTGAACGCCACCGTCACTGACCCGGGAGGCGTCGTTGCGGTTTCAGATGGCTTGCTCGCCGAACACACCGGTGTGCAAAGAGAGCCTCACCCATTTGCGACCAGCTCCTGCTCCAGCAGCTCCATGTGCACCCTCCCAGGCGTCACGAAAGAGGTTGGTGGACCGTTGGCTCAGCCTGGGCGTCGACGCG
The DNA here is from genome assembly GCA_027405785.1 of Ophiocordyceps robertsii. Classification (NCBI taxonomy): domain Eukaryota; kingdom Fungi; phylum Ascomycota; class Sordariomycetes; order Hypocreales; family Ophiocordycipitaceae; genus Ophiocordyceps; species Ophiocordyceps robertsii. Next base: position 5,374 of record JAPEBW010002367.1, read on the forward strand.
GGTTTCCGACATGTACCCTGTTTCCTGTTTACAGCCGCTGGCAGACACATGAAGGCACTGCTGGTTTAAGTACTGGCCAAAGCGCGCGCCGATGCGTGACTAGAATCCTCACGTTGAACGCCAAACTGACGAATCTGCATCACTTGCTTCAGCACGACCACGACGACTGATGTCGGCGGTCATGTACCGCACAATAATTCGTTCCAGAATCCCTGGCATCCTCCCGAAAACAGGTCATGTGCTCAGATCGACCGCCCGCCCTGACCCGGGGGCCACAAGGCACGGCGCTATGTGGGAAGAGCCTTTCACAAACATGGGCAGATGGGACACACACTAAGCAGCTACTGGACATGTTCGCCACCTGTTCTCCTTTTCCAGTGGCCGATGGGCTTCGCTGGTGGTGACGACGCCTCAAACGGCCCTTCAGTCCGCATCGAGACTGGCCAACAGGTTGGCGGACGGGGCAAAGAACACAACGCCTGTCGAGGCCTTGGAGTAGTCGAGGATGCGATCATGCTTGCCGGGAGGGTCGCCAATAAACATGCGCTGCAGCATCCGCTCCACGACCCAGAGGTGGCGCGAATAGCCGATGAAGTAGGTGCCAAACTCGGCCGAGGCAGGCGAGCCAAAGGGCATGTTGTCGCGGAGAATCTGATGCTCGCCCCCGTCGTCGTCGTCTATGGTGGCCAGGGTCTTGTGCGACTTTTGGCCGGCCGTGGCATCGGGCAGCTCGACATTGTCCAGCTTGGTGCGGCCGACGACGGCCTCTTGAGCCTCGGCGGGGAGGCGTTCCCAGGAGGCGAGGTCGTGGAGATACTTTTGCACGACGACGTAGCTGCCGCCGGCCGAGGCGTCGTCTTCATCGGCGACGAGTACGGATGCCGAAACGGCGGGGCCGACGGGGTTTGCGGTGCCATCGACGAAGCCGAGGAGGTCGCGCAGGTCAAAGTAGCGGAAGCCAACGGTCAGGTCCTCGACAGCAACAGCGCCGGCGAGACGCGCCATGACGAGGCGCTCAAACTCGAAGCAGAGGTCGCGGCGGTCGGAGCGGACGTGCAAGAGCACGTCGCCAGGCGTCGACACGGCTGCGTGGACGGCGCCCTCGACGGCACGGAAGCGGTGCAGCTCGGCCGGGCGCGGCAGCCCCGTGAGCCGGTCCCAGATGTCGCTGCCGATGCCGACGGTGCAGGCGAAGCGGGCGCGGGCGTCACGGGCGGTGACCGTCTTGGCCAGGCCGTCGATGCTGGCGAGGGCGGCGCGGACGGTGGCGACGGAGGCGGCGCCGGGGAGCACCGAGATGGTGAGGAAGGTGGCCGACTGGGTGAGGGGCGCGTCTACGGCCTGGGGACGGCTGCCGCTGCTGCGGAGGGACGAGGATGGGCGGCTCATGGCGCTGGCGGAGGAGGCCGAGGTTCGCCGGAGCTGGAGCTTGCACAGGCGCGCGCTGGTTGGGGCGAGGAGAGCAAGCGGACGAAGAGGCCCGAGGCGTCGCATCAGGACACGGCTGTGGGCGAGCAGGCTGGCGATGTGTCTGGCATCTGCTCGGAGCGAGGCGTCCATGGCTCCATTAGCCCCGGGTTCTCCCATCAGAGGACGGGTCGCCGTTGGGTTGCGTGCGGAGAGGGACGCGTCCATTCGGCAGTTGGACCCCGATTGGGCGGCATCCCTGCCCTGCACGCTGCGGCCGGGCGGGGGAGGAATGCCGAGCAGAGGCCGGAGCTTGCCGACAATGGTCGCGGCTCCGGTGTCTCTCGGCAAGGAGAAGCTCGGGGTTCGGCGATGGGCCATGTCTTTGCTCTCTCCCATGGATGTTCGAGGACTGCACAGAGACGAGCTGGCAGCGAGGCCGCGAAGCCCGTCGAGCACCGCGTCCCAGCAAGAGTCGCACTCGGGCCAATGGAGGTTCGGCCTCGGCGAGCCGTATGCAACCTCGCTCCCCCCTGCACGTCATGCTGGGCGAATCAAGTCGTGTCCTCGAGATGATGGTGACACGGCACGGCAGCGGGAGGGCTGGAGTCGAGGACGTGCGGCGTGTATAAGAGGAGGACGACCGTCTGCCCTTGACGGTCATGAAGGCCCAGCTCGGAATCTCTCTCACACACACGGCTTCTCAACCATCGACAACGGGGACAACGACCTCGACAGACAGACTCGGACACGGCCTGGACAGAAAGACACACACACAACATGGTCCCAGACGGAGCCCGGTTCGACTTCGTCGTCGTGGGCGGCGGCACGGCAGGCAACACGGTGGCCGGGCGTCTCGCCGAGGCGGCCGGCGTCAGCGTCCTCATCGTCGAGGCGGGCGCGGGCAACCCGCAGGACGTGGCCGAGATCACGACGCCGTCGTCGGCCATGGACCTGCGCGGCAGCCAGTACGACTGGGCGTACAAGTCGACGATTGTGCGGCGCGACGACTACGAGCGCATCGAGAAGCCCAACACGCGCGGCAAGGTGCTGGGCGGCAGCTCGGCCCTCAACTACTTCACCTGGGTGCCCGGCTGCCGCGCCACCTTTGACCGCTGGCTCGAGTTTGGCGGCGACGAGTGGACGTGGGAGCGGCTGCTGCCGTATCTGCGCAAGAGCGCCACCTATCACGACGACGACGCGCTCTTCTCGCCCGGCCTGGCCAAGATCGGCGCCGGCGCCGGGCCGGTCCACGTGTCGCACGCCCAGGCGCTGCCCGAGATGGCCCGCTTCCGCGAGGCCCTTGTCGAGGCGTGGAAGTCGCGCGGCGAGCCCGTGTGCGAGGACGTGTACGAGGGCGAGCTCAGGGGCCTCGTGCACTGCGTCGACTCCATCTACGCCGGCCGGCGCTCCGGCAGCTTCCTGTTCCTCGACGGCAAGCCCAACATCACGGTGCTGCACGGCCACCAATCGAAGCGGCTCATCATGGACGCCGACGGCACCTGCCGGGGCGTCGTGGCCGAGGCCGCCGACGGCGCCGAGCGCAGCCTGTACGCGGCGCGCGAGGTCATCGTGGCCCAGGGCGTGTTCGAGACGCCCAAGCTGCTCATGCTCAGCGGCATCGGCCCGGCCGACGAGCTGCGCCGCCACGCCATCGACGTCGTCGTCGACTCGCCGCACGTCGGCCGCAACCTGTCGGACCACCCGGCCGTGCCCTTTGTGCTGCGCGTCAAGGACGGCTTCGGCATGGACGGCACGCTGCTCCGGCCCGGCCCGGCGCACGACGCCGCCGTCGCCGCCTACCGCCGCAACGCCTCGGGCCCGCTGGCCTCGGGCCTGCTGGAGCTGGTCGGCTTCCCGCGCATCGACGCCTACCTGGAGCGCGACGCCGCCTACCGCGACGCCAAGGCGGCCAACGGCGGCCGCGACCCCTTTTCGCCCGACGGCCAGCCGCACTTTGAGCTCGACTTTGTCTGCATGTTTGGCAGCGCCTTCCAGTGGCACTATCCCGTGCCCAAGCGCGGCAGCTACACGACCGTCGTCGTCGACCTGGTGCGGCCCGTCTCGGCCCCCGGCACCGTGACGCTGCGCAGCGCCGACGCGCGCGAGCAGCCCGACATCAACCTCAACTTCTTCGCCGACGACCTCGACATTGTCGCCATGCGCGAGGGCATCCGCTTCAGCTACGACGTCCTGACCAAGGGCGACGGCTTCCGCGACCTGGTCGAGGCCGAGTACCCCTGGGACATGGCCCTCGACTCCGACGCCGACATGAAGCGCGCCGTCCTGGACCGCTGCCAGACGGCCTTTCACCCCTGCGGCACCGCCCGCCTGTCGCGCCACGTCGGGCAGGGCGTCGTCGATGCGCGCCTGCGCGTCCACGGCGTGCGGGGGCTGCGCGTCGTCGACGCATCCGTCATTCCCGTCATTCCGGACTGCCGCATCCAGAACTCCGTCTACATGGTTGGCGAGAAGGCGGCCGACATGATCAAGGAGGATCATGCCGATCTGTTTGGGTGAGTGTGTGGCGGGGAGCGTAGCAGCCGAGCATGTGAAGCCATTAAGAGTCGGCAGAATGGCACCAACCCCAACCGCGCACATTCACTGTCATTATTGCACAGGCTTCAACAACGCATGTTAGGGTACTTTATAAGGTTTGTGCTATCAATCATGTTATCAATAATGTTACGCAAACTCGGCAAAGGCCAGCTCAGATCCTTATTCCATCATGTTATGCCAGTGCACAGCGATGCGCAACAGGGCTTCAAGTGACATTACATGGCATTCAGGCGCTCCTTGGCGCTCTGCTTAGCCTCGTCTGATACATTAGGGTTGTTTAGAGTTCTGGACCGCTGTGAGCAAACATGTTCGGGTATCGTCCGGGGGGGGACTAGACGTACGCCTTGAGGCCGCCAGCGACGTTGCCGGGGTTCTTGTTTTCGCCGTCACCGCTCTTGGAAACTGCAGACAAGGTTAGCACAGGCATTGGGCGGACCGGCGGGGCGGAGACTCACCGTCGCCGCCGTTGAACTCGTTGTCGAGGATCTGCCTCGAGTTCTCCTTGGCTTGCTCGGAGACGTTGGGGTTGTTGAGCGTGGCCTTGTGGCCGCCGGCAATCTGGGCTTCGGTGGGCATGGCGGTGAGGGTTGTTATGGATGAGTGTAAGTCTGGTGTTAAGAGTTGGTTATGGGGGAGTCCAAGTCAGGTGTTGTGATGTTGTGATTGATGTGTTTAGGATGAAGACGCTGTAGAGGGTGATCCTCCCGCGGTCTATATACTCGCTCAACTGGGCCCGTCGATGATGATGATGATTCATGACCGGGGCGTCTCGGTTTCAGCCCGGTCAACCGATCGCGATCCCAGCCACCGATGACACAGTGGCGATGGCGATGGCGATGGCGCGGGCCAGGGATGCCGCAAGCAGACCAGGACCGGGACAAGGACAGCTGCAGAGGGAGAGAGGGCCTCACCGCCAACCGGGCGAATCGCTGATGACGGCCTGTCTCGTGGCGTCAGGGGGCGAGAGGCGCCGGCGTTGGTGGAGGGTTCCGGCTGCGCTCGCGTGTTGGCCAAGGAGATGCCTCTTGGGCCTTGGCTCGACAATGACGTTTCGAGAGACGTGATGATGACGCTTCAGGGGGGTTGCTTTTTCCCCTCCTGGTCCATGACGTTTGTCTCGATGCGCGGCCCGGGGCTGTAGGGTAGGTGCGTGCAGGCAAGGACAGGGGCTCACGAGTGAATAGGACGTTGGTGTTGGGTGGAGAGAGAGACCATGAGTGAATGCTCGGGGTGATGGGAGGCGTGCGTGTTTCATCGTCTCTCCACGGTCAGGCCCGGAAGCCTCGTCTGATGAGGCCGGCTTGCAGCAGCAGTATACTCACAAGGGCCAGCTGCAGGTTGGCACGGTTATACGCACATGAGGAGCGGAATTCGACTACTCTCTGCCGTCTAATGAAAGCCTGTGCCACGGGTAGAGAGCCCAGCCAGGTCACGATACACTGCCCTGTTCCAGATCCAACCACACAAGACTCATCTCACTCGCTGCTCGTCCTCGTCCTCGTCCTCCCCCTCAGCACACGCCGCCGCACCCGCCGGTCGAGGCAACATAGTTGACAGTCAGGATGCCGTGGCTGTTGATGTCGTTGTCCTTGGGGTAGAAGACGGGCACGCTGCCGCACTTTGCGCACCCGTGGTTGACCAGCTCCTGCAGCAGGCGCTTGATCTCGCGGCCCGGTATGCCGCCCGTGTTCTGCAGGAAGGCGCAGAAGCCCGAGCCGTCGAGCGCCCGCCAGCAGGCAATCTTCTGCCCGTTCTGGTACCAGCGGTTGTCGTCGACGCCCTGCGCCGTGTTGCGCAGCCCGGACAGCTTGAAGCCCGCGTTGCCGCAGTTGCTGCTGCCGTGGCAGTTGATGCCTTCGGCCGACGCGCCCGCGGCGGCGGCGGCGGCGGCGACGAGGGCCTGGGTGAAGCGCATGGTGCGTGGCCGAGAGATATGTCTGGGCTGGGCTCGTTGGCTGGCGCGGGCAGGGGGTGGGGAGCGGTTTTTCTTGACGTGAGCGTTTGTCTGGGTGTTAGAGGGTCGAGTTGAAGATGGAGAGGCCGAGACTGAGGAGCAAAGCTTGAGTGAAGAGGTTGGTGATTCCAAACCGTCCACAAGTCGAGTCGACGCCGTGCTTTTATACACGACGGCGCGGCAGAGAAGCACCCGAATACAACGCCCTCGCGGCGTCGAGACGGGCAGGCAAGCTGAACGCGATGCCATCCCCAACCGTCACCACACGAGGCTGCCCGCCGCGACTCGACCCGTCACAAACACGGGGCTCGCGGAGTCGCGACGGCAGAGGCGTCGGCTGCGATAGGCGGAAGAAATGCTCTCCGGGGGCCTGGGCGTCAGTCAGCTTACGGGCGCACCGCGCCGCACGCAACGTTGGCTCCTCGTCCATCCCAGCCCAGGGCCCCGGTTCGATGACTGCCACGGGGGAGTTGAAGCGAGCCCGGGCACGTCGGGGCTCGAGCAGGGGGAGGGCTGGCTCCAGCGAGGACGAGCAGGGCCGTTGCCGGTTGGCGGGATTATTGCGGGCGAGGCGGCCGTTGGGATTTCCCCACCTGTCAGCGGATGGCGGGCCGTCAGCAGAGGGCCGTGAGATGGCTTCGACTGCCATAAGCATGGCCTGCATGCGATACCACTCACTCTGCCTCGACTCGGCAGCCCACCATGGGCTCGGCTGGGCCTGAGCTGACATGGCGGCACAGTCCACCCTCGCCGTCTTCCGCACGCCGCCCGAATATCCCGCTCGGCCTCACCGACAAATGGGGTCGCAAACTCGTGCGAGTCCAAGCACAGACAGACACAGAGGCGTTGCCACCTCGGCAAACACGCCCCGTTGTGTCCTCGCCGCCGCCAAACGTCGCACCGAGCCGCCCCGTGGTGTCGCGTCTCGGCGCCAGCAAACCCACGGGGAAGCGAGGAGGGGACGGTGGGCAACGGCAGTGGCGAAGTGGAAGTGGCGAAGTGGAAGTGACGAGTGGAAGTGAAGAGTGGAAGTAAAGAGTGGAAGTGAAAAGTGGAAGTGAAGTGGCATGTGAAGCGGAACAACCATCTCCCGCCCGGGACCGGGCCTGCGCTCTCCCGCGACGAGGACTCCCGGCCCGCACTCGCCCCGCTCCGGCACGGCGGTACGTACCACCATCTCCGCGCCGCCGGACTCGGGTCGACGCGGCCGCACGCGACCGGGCCGCCCTCGGGCCGGGGGCAGAGGACCCGCGTCATGTGGCCGTGGTGGATTGGATGGAGCACCCGAGTAGGGGGGAGGGGCGAAGGAGAATTAAGCCCCTTGTCTGCCTTGCTCGCAATCGCAGGCTAGACAGGACGAAGCCGTCGTTGGCTCTTGTCCGCCTTTGTCTTCCCCCATCCCACGCCCCCCTCCTCTTACATACGCCTGTACAAGGTGGTG
>JAPEBW010002368.1:0-12724 GCA_027405785.1 Ophiocordyceps robertsii
CTAAGGCCTAGCTTAACTAGTTTATAGCCGGGTTTATAGCGGCGTCTTAAGCGACTATAGCCGAAACCCTATCTCGCTTTATACGCGGTCTAGCTTATATTATAAAATCCTCTTCTTAGCTTATAGCTATAATAGGCCTTAAGGACTTATTTAGTTCCGCTTAGCGAACGCTCTTCCCGCCCGCCGCTATACTTAGCCTAGCTATATAAAGGCGTATAAGCGCCTTACTATAGTCTATCCGCCGTCCCTTCTTAATTAAAAGAGATAGCGATAACTAGCCTTATAATATATTCCGCCGCCCGATCTTATAAAAGCCGCTAATAGTAACCGATATAATCTTTAATAAACCTAGCTTCGTAGGCCTATACTTTAGTAATAAGATTATAATAATTAAGAGTTTCCGCTTAGCTATAAACTATACTAAGTTCTACTTATAGGCCCGCGAAGAGTTTAAACGCGACTTAACTTTAACTTAAGCAATAAAGTTCTTAGGCTTCGATATCCGCCTTATTAGCTATACTAACTATACGCTCTATATTCTTGCCCTTAAGGCCCCCTTTATATAAAGGTTCTTCGAGACTATTAAGTATATTTAAAACCTTAAGAGTAAGGAGTTAGGTACTAAGGCTATTAAGGACCTTATTACCTGCTTTTAAGCGGGAATATAGATATTTAATACTTTAGTGCTTACTATACTTATTAATATTAGCGGGACGGCCTACCCTTACTTTAATACCTTTTTAGTAGCTAAACGCGCGTTAGTCGGCGGAAAGGCGTAAGTAGTAGCGCCGCGTAAGAAGGATAATAAGTTAAAAAGCCCGGCGACGGAGAGCGGGGGATAACTATAATAGCGGCAGTAAGTAAGATATAATATCTTGCTTATAAGTAGCCTATAAAGCTAGTAAGTAAAGCGGGAGACTTAACGGAGGATTAAAAAACGGCGTAGGAAAGATAAGTAAGATAATAATATAAGATAAGGCTTAAATAAAGCTAATCTTTTATAATATATCTCGCTAAGGAACTTAAGCATTCCTTAGCGCGGAGACTTCTTACTGCTTAGCAAAGGCTTAAATATATGCTTTAAAGGAGAGTTAGAAAAACTTTACTATAAGTTTTAGCTAAACGCATTAATCGCCTTAATAAAGATAAAGCTATATAACTAAATACGAGGTAAGAATCTATAATAAAGCCGCTTACTAACTATCTTAAGCTACCTAGCTACTATCGGCTAAATAGGCCGAAAAAACTATTAAAAGAATAAGGACGGTATATTATTAATATAGCGTAAAGACACTACTATAAAGCTATTACTTAGTACCCCCTTTACTTTATCCTTACTTTAAACTAATAAGGACGTCGGCTTTTCTTTCTTACTTAAGGGAGTTATTACGGAATCTAAATAGCTATACTTAGACTCCTTACTTTACTCTTAAGGAAGCCTTATAAAACCCCGCGACGGGAACGCTTAAAGCACGCACTACGAAGGCTCGCTTAAGGAGATACGACGAACATTACCGGTCGGACCTTGCTAAGGTTTCTAGGATATAACTATAGAGAGTTAAAAGCCTACTTAATTATAGTTTACGATATCTTTAACTAAAGGAGATACCGTAAAAACTATTAAGCGGATTCCGCCGGTATCTTTAAGGGATTTTTAAGGATTTCCGCGGGATATCCTAACTATAGTTCGACTTATTTCTAACTATAAAAGCACCCCGGAAAATATAAGATAAACCTTACCGCAATTTTTAAGGGATATTTAAGGATATTTAAGGGATTTCCCTAACTATAGTTTATAGTATTTTTAACTAAGCTTATACTTAGTTTATTAAGCGATTTTATAAGGATATCTACGGTTTATTCTATATAATATAGATAGTATAGTTAAAGATCCTTAAAATTAGCTTAAAGGACTAAGTATAAAGTAGCTAGCTATACCTTTAAGAATAGATAAGCTTTTTACTATTTCTAAACCCTTATATATAATTATATATAGTAATTAGTCCGTTATACCGGCCCGATTAGCGGTAATTAGTCTATAGTACCGGCCCCGACCGGCGGTAATTAGTCCGCAGTACTAGCCCTAACCGGCGGTAATTAGTTTATAGTACTAGCCCCGACTAGCGGTAATTAGTCCGCGCCTTATCCCCTTATCCTTACGCCGTAGGGCGTAGTAGCGACTAGCGCTAACTATCCTTAGTTAAGAACACCGCCTTTATAGCGCTATTAGCGGTGCCCTTATTTATCCTTACTACCTTTATCCTAGCTATCCGCACTACTTATAGTAGCGCCGCCGCCGGCCTTATTATGCCCGCCGCCGCCGCCGCCCCTTTTAACCCCTTCGCCGCCGCCGCCGCTTAAATATCCGGGCTAAAAGGCCGTCTCCGCGCTTTAAAGGCCGCCGCTACCGCCCTTAAGAAGGAGGGGGAGGAGGAGGAGGGGGAGAATAAAGATAATAATAAGGAAAAGACTAAAGATAAGGATAAGTAGCGTAGGCCTTAGTCGCTTAAGCTAAGCGGCCTTAAATATAACTCCTTTTTCCCTTCCGCTTTATAAGACGCTATAAGTAATAAAAAGGCTAAGGTTACCTCCTATTTCCGCTTAAAGGGGAGCTATTAATTGCTAGGCTTATTGTTTTTATTTACCGGCCTATAAAGGGCTTTAAACTTATTTAAAGCGTTAGCGCTTGCGAGCTCCTATATAAGCTCTTAAGTTAGGTTTAAGTAGCTACGCTACTTAACGAGCACCTCTTACTACTTGCTTTTACTTACTTTCTTTTAATAAGCTACCTTTACTTCCTTAATTACAAATTCTTCTTCCCCCTTAACTAAGATTATAAGGGGCTAAGGGTCTATAACCGCTTAACTAAGTAAAGGGTCTTAAGCCGCTTAGCGTAATAAGTCTATATTAATCTTATTATATATCTTTAAAGGTAACCCTTTAAGCTTTACGACTTATAAGCTAATAACTCTCTATACTATAAACTTTATATATAGCTAGTTAAGCTTCTTCTTTAAGCGGCCGGATTAGTAGTTATAGAGGTCTAACTAAACTTTATCCCTTAGTGCGAAACTCTTTATTAAAGACCTAGACTTATTAGCGTGCCGCTCTTAATCCTATACGGCCGCCGCTATTGCTAATTAGTAATAGTCCGTAGTCTCCTTAAGTTTTTAAATAAAGCGAGTGGCCTAAGCCTTTAGCGAGGCGGCTAGGTGCTCTTCCGCCGCTATATCCGCTACTTAAGGTATTAAGGAGGGGGGTTCGAAGCTATATAACGCGAAGAAAGGGGTTATGCCGATAGACGCTTAAAGCCTGCTATTTAAGGTAAGCTACGCAGCTAAGAGCTAACGGTCTTAGTTAGCTTAGTTTTAAGCTACTATAGCCTATAAGTAGGCTTATACCTTTTAATTAACGCGTTCCGGGCCCTTATTAGTTTATAAGTAATACGCGGAGCTAAGTAGCTAAGTAACTTAAAGCAGCTTATAAAGGTGCTACTAAAAGCGCCTTATTTAGTTAAAGCCCTTATCGCTTATAATTAAGGTAGGCTAGCTATATATCCGCGCTTAGCACTAAAGGAAACGTTTTATATATACCTCCGCTTTTATAAAAGGTATTAGCTTAAGCACTACTTCTTTATTAAGGCGGTCTTTAATAACCTATATATAGCGATTCCCCTTTAATATAAGCAAAAGGTCTGTTATAAAATCTATTTAGATATATATTTAAAACTAGTCTAAGATCGGTAGCTACTTTAAGAGCTTTTTATAAAGCGCCCGCTAAATCCTTATATAGCTATAAATATTATAGTTATAAAGGAAGCGGCGTACGTAGTGCTATATAAAAGGCTAATAAAAGTCCCTCGCGAGCCTTACCGCTATGCCTTATTAGCCGGGGTAGCCGATAATATTAAAGTTATAGATTAGCTATACTAGCTTCCCCCGGAGCTCGTTCCTTAGCTTATCCTCCGGCGGGGCGTTCCTCTTATCGGCTTTTATTATATAAGAGGCGCCCGGCACCTATAACTTACCTCTTTAGCGGAGGTGCCCCTTTAAGTCGATATAGCAGTCCGCTACTTATACCTTTAATCGTAGCTTCGGATTTAAGGAATACGCGCCGGATTCTACAGCGCGCCGCACGCTCTTATATATACGGTCTTTAGAAGCTAGCCTATCCTAAAGATACTAAAGGGCCTTATCTTAAAAGATCCTCGCTACTTAAGCGCCTAGGCCTGCTTAGTCCCCTAAACCTAGCGCTTAAGGAGGCGTCGGTAAAGAAGGCGGGATACTTACTTTTAACGTAGTAAGCGGGTCTACCTTATTAAATAAGGGGGTAAAAGGCTCCTTAATAAAAGCACTAAATAAGGGGGTTAAAGGTTCTTTAATAAAGGAGACCTTAATATACGTACGTAACGCCGCTTATAGAATAAGCTATAGATCCTGCGCTTTAATATCCACGTTTATAGTGCGGTCTTAATCCCGCTAAGAAAGCGCGTTTAAGATAGCGGAGTCCTAACCTAGCCTATACTTAATTTAAAAGTTAAAGCGGGATAGGTACTTAGCTTAATAGGCCTGCCGCTTAAAGAGGTGCTAGCGGGTTATAAAATACTTAAGGTTTTAGTAGTCTATAAGGACTTCGAAGCTTTTATAATTACGGAGCTCCGCTTACTATTGCTTAAGATAGCTAATAATAGCGAGTATCTCTTTATTATAAATAGCGTAGTTCCTTTTTACTAAAGTTAGCTTCCTTAAGTAAAAGGCTATAAGCTGCTTCCGCCCCTTTACCTCTTATAAGAGCGTGCCCTTAAGCGCTTAGCCGCTATAGTCCGCTTTTATTATAGTAGTGCGGTTAAAATCTTATTAAAGCAGCACTAAGGCCTATAAAAATAGGTCTTTAAGCATATAAAACGCACCTTTTTATATAGGTCCTTAATAAAAAGCTACCTTTTTCCTTATAACCTCGTTTAATAGTATAAAGATTTTAGAAAACCTATAAATAAATATGTAATAGTAATTAGCGAAGCTTAAGAAGCTCCGCACGCTAGTTTGCGTTATCGGGGTATCTTAGTCTTAAATCGCCTATATCTTAATAAGGTCCGCTTAAATACCCGCGCTAGCATAAATTATAAACTTAAGGTACTTTATATACTTAACCCCAAACTCGCACTTATCCGGATTAAGGTATAAGCCGTATAGGTAAAGGCGGTTTAAGACCCTCTATACTTTCTATATATAGTCCTTATATAAGCCGCTACTATAAATAAGAATATTATTAATATAGGCGGAGGCGAACTCGTTAAGGAAGTCGCGAAGGATATTATTAATATAATATTAAAAGGTAGCCGGGGCCTTAGTAAGACTAAAAGGGGTTACTAGCTACTTAAATAGGCTATAATAGGTATAAAAGGCTATCTTTTACTCCTTACCCTCTATAATCCGCACTTTATAAAACGCTTATATAACGTCGAGCTTAGTAAACTACTTCGCTTTCGATAGGTTATAAAGCGTATTAAAGATTAAGGGGAGCGGGTAATAGTCCGGCCGCGTAATTATATTAAGGGCCCGATAGTCGCAGTAAAAGCGGATTCCGCCTTTTAGTTTCTAAACGAAGAGTACTAAGGCGCTTGCCTTAAAGCTACTCGCTTAGATAAACCCCTTATCTAAAAGGTCCCGAAGGGTTTTCTTAAGTATTAATAACTCGGCCCGGGATATACTATATAGCGGCTTAAAAGGCGCGGGGAACTCCCTTTCTTACTTATCTATACGGATAGGAATCCTATAATCGACTCCTAGCTTATAAAGGTTAAGCCTATCGGCCTCGTGCTTTATAAAAAGCGGCAATAAGTTATAAAAGCGCTAAGGGATTACCCTTTATAAGTTTATAGGCGACTTTAGCGTCTTAGTCTTTAAGGCCTTATTAATATCTATAAGGCTTATAGCATAGATCACCGCGTTAGCGGCGGCCTTACCTTTTTAGCGTATAAGCCGTTTAACTATACTTACGAAGATTAAGGCAAGCACCTTAATAGCATTAGCTAGCCTTAGCATAGCCCCTATCTCCTTAAAGGCGCCGTTAACATAGCGTAGCTATATCTCCGCTAGGCCGAACTATAGCTTTTTTTAGTGCGGAACTTAAAAGGACTATATATATATAAGCTAAGGCTTTTTTAGGATTAAAGGGAATTTAAGCTCCGGGATTATATATACTACGATAAGCTTTAAGCAGCCGGCTACTTTTATAGCTAGCTAAGTAATACTTTTAATCTCCGCACCTTTTATTATACTTAAGGCGCCCTTTACTTAGCGCGGGGTAATCCTCTTATTAAGCACTCGTATCTAACGTATAAACGCCTTATTTACTATAGCGTAGTACTAATATCCTTTATTTATAAAAGCGGTAAGAGATTTAGACTAATTAAGCATAACCTATATTAAAGTAGGATCCTTTTTTATATAAGCTACTAGCTCCTGCCTTACTTATGCTAATAACTATAGCTCCGGGGCCTATCTTTACCCCGGAGCTATTCTTTTCCCTCTACCTTATAAGGGGCGGGGTCTTTATCGTCCGAGGCGAGCTAAGGTAGTATATCGACCGCTATAAAGCGGATTCCTATAAAAGGACGCTTTGCCGGCTTATACGGGCACTTTATAGTAAAGTAAGAGCCCGCTCCGCAGCGTAGGTATCGGCTATCGGTATATCGTTTCTAAATCTTATCGCTAAAGACTTATTTAGCCCGCTACTAAGAGGACTAGCCCGCTAGCGTAAAAGAGGTTAAGGTTATAAACGCCTTCTTTAAGCGTTTCGCGCGGTCGGTCCTTATCGCGGTTATAAGGGTATCGCTATTAATATCGATAGTAAGCGCGTCTTATAAGAAGGGGGTAACCTTATCCCCGCTATATAAAGTGCGCTTTTATAACTTTTAAAAGCAAGGCGTCTATTTATAACCTTAAGCTACTTTTATAAGGCGGCTAACGTACTTACTATATATAGATAGTATAATAATAAGGATAAGTAGCTTACGAAGTGCTAAGGTAATCGAGTTCCGTAGCTATATTAGCTTCGCGCTATCTTTTTATATTATAATACCTACCGCTTAAAAAAGGGTTTCCTTTAACTTAAAGAGGAACTCCTTAAAGGACTGTCCGTCCTTTTATTTAAGGGTGCGTAGCCTATCTTACGCTTTTTCTTATTCCTATATATTGCTAAACGCGTGGATAAGGTACTAAAAAAAGTCCTAAGGGTCTTAAAAGCTATTATAGCCCCATTTTTCTTAAAAGCCCGCGATCCTCTATATTTAAGGCTTTAGTAGTATATATAAGAGCGCGTACTAAACGGCGCTCCGGCCGTTATTAAGGCCGTATTTCTTATTAGTATAGTACTTCGCTTATAGCCGGTTAAGGAAGAAGTAAAAGCTTTTTAGCTTCCCGTCCTATATTAGCTATAAGAGCGGCTTCCGCACTATAGTAATCGTAGGCGCCGTTCTTAGCGCGGCTAATATTATAAGGGTTAAAATAGGCTTTATAGTCGGCCCCCTTAGTGCGGTAAGGAAGTTATCCCTTTAGCCGGCCGACGCACCTTTTAACGCCTTTAAGGCGTTCCGTAACGACTTTATAATAGCGTCGTCCCGCTCTGCTTAAGGCGGAGCTCCCGCTATTATACTATTAAACGAGTTTATAATTAATAGCTTATACTATTACGGAGTAAGTAGAGGCTAGTATATAGGTGCTGTCCGTAGTATTATAATAATAAGCTATAAAGAGCCTGCTTATATATAGCGGGTCTGTGTCTATATATACGGGCCCGGCCCTCCTTATATAATAAGGCTTAAGCTGCAGCCTAAGTCCTTATAACCTTATAAGTTAAAGACTTTAATATTAACGCCTCTTTTAGCTTTAAGCTTATTTTAAATAAAACGACTTATAAGATATAGTTAGACCTTATAAGGTTTAAGTCTAAGCTAATAAACTATATAGCTATCTCCGCTATAGCTTATATAAGGTTAATCGTACTATCTATATACTTATAAAAGAAACGTATATATTTACTTTTTAATATAGCTAGCTTAAGCTAAAGCTATACGGCTTTTTTAATAATTTATCTTACTTTATTAAAGGTTTAGTTCTTAGCGTCTTAAAGCGGGTAATAAATATTAAAGTCCTTAATTAAGATTAGTAAGTCTTAGTTATTAATCTCTTTTAAGGCCTTAGCTAAGCCTATTTCTATTTCTTTTAATAATAAGTATAAAGACTTTAACTTTATACTATTATTAAAAGTTATTTTTTCTTAATCGTATTTAGTTAATAGTATTTATATCTCCGCGTTGTGCCTCTTATAAACGTATATCACGTTATAGCTTTTTTTATAAACTAGTTAGTATAATACGCCTCTTAAAGCTAAGGCCTTTAAGCTTTATATTTTCTTTATCTTTTAAAGCGCTATTATATTATACTTAGCGCGGTAGCTAAAAACTAATCGTGCTAGCTTATATCTTTTTTATTTATTTTTATAAAAGACTTTTAATTTTATTTAAAAAGGGTTAAGGTAAAGTTTATTTTTAAAATAAAGTAATAGCTTAAGTTAAAAGTAACGCACTTTATTACTTTATATATCGTTTAATATTACTTAAGTTAGCGCTTACTACTTAAGCTTTAGCTAGTAAGGCTAACAGCGTTCGCTTATTTTTCCTTAGTCGCTTAAAGCGTTTTCGCACTTATAATAAGGCGGGCTTATAGTCCTTTATAAAAAGGAAGGGGATTTAAAAGTCTAGCTAGTTATAAGTACTAGTAAAGTATTATAAGTAGTTTTAGTAATAATCTCTTAGTTTATCTTAAGCTTTTACTGCTATAAGATAAGTACGGGACTATACTAAGTGCTACCCGCTTTAAAATATATAGTTATAAAAGATTTTGCCTTTTTTTATATAGCACTTATTTTTACCGCTTATATATAAAGTCTCCTTATAGTAAGCATAAAGCTATATTAAGGTATAACGTTTAGCAATATACTTATATTTATAAAGTTATAGCACTAAGTAAGCTAAACTAACTTATTATATAGCTTATATTAAAATATCTTAGCTTTAAGAGATAAGTTTATATTATATAGCTTATTAGCCTCCGCTAAGCTACTAATATTAATAATAAAATTTAATTTTATATACGTCTTAATTTAGGATTATATTACTTATGCTTATATAACTTTTATTCTATTAATATTAATAATCTTCTTTATTAAAAGCGTTTTATCTATTTTAAAGACCTTTAGTAAGATATTCTTTGCGGTTACTATATAGGACTTACGCGCTATTGCTACCTCCGGCTTAAAGATACTTTTTACTTAATCTTAGTATTGCTAATAAGGCCGCGCCGCCGTATTAAACGTTGTTATAATATCCTTGCTTAAGAAGCGCCTTACCGCTATAATAAAATAGATATTAAGCGCTATATTAATCGTCTTAACTATATTTTTTAGCTTATAGTTTAAGATATTTAGCGTTACTATTATTAAAATTACTACTAGCTTATATTTATATTTAAGCGGGACTAGCTTTATTATTACGTTAAAATATACCGGCCTTTTAAGGCCTACTACTACTATTACTTAAGACCGCTTAAGCCCTCCTAGGCCTTAAGCCCGGCCTTATTTAAGTTCTTTATATATAGCCTTTTATATCGCGCTTTAAATAGCCTTATAAAGCCCGGGGTCGGCTTATACTATAGTTAACACACTCTTAGCTCGACTTTTAGTATAAAAAAAGGTTTTAACTACTACTTATACTTAGTTAAACTATATATTTAGGATTATACCCACGATTTTATTATAAGCCTTCCTTTTATTAATATTATATATAGCCCGATTAAGCTATATTATTACGGAATTTAAACGGCTACGCTTAAACGCCTTACTTTACTCTTAAGGAGCCCTATAAAACCCCGTAACGGGAACGCTTAAAGCACGTACTATAAAGGCTCGCTTAAGGAGATACGACGAATATTGCTAGTCGGACCTTGCTAAGGTTTTTAAGATATAACTATAAAGGGTTAAAAGCCTACTTAACTATAGTTTACGATATCTTTAACTATAAAAGATACTATAAAAACTACTAAGCGGATTCCGCTAGTATCTTTAAAGAATATTTAAGGATTTTTATAGGATATCTTTACTTTAGTTTAACCTATTTTTAACTATAAAAGCACTTTAAAAGATATAAGATAAACTTTATTATGATTTTTAAGGGATATCTAAGGATATTTAAGGGATTTCCTTAACTATAGTTTATAGTATTTTTAATTAAGCTAATACTTAGTTTATTAAGCGATTTTATAAGGATATTTATAATTTATCTATATACTAATAATAAATAAAAAGATAATATAGTTAAAGATCTTTAAAATTAGCTTAAAAAACTAAGTATAAAGTAGCTAGCTATACTTTAAAGAATAAATAAGCTTTTTACTATTTTTAAACCTTTATATACGTTTATATATAGTAATTAGTCCGTTATACCGGCTTAACTAGCGGTAATTAGTTTATAATACCAGCTTTAATTAACGGTAATTAGTTTATAGTACCGGCCTTAACTAGCGGTAATTAGTCCGCGCCTTATCCTCTTATCCTTACGCTATAAAGCATAGTAAATAGTAGCAATTTTTACTTATCTAAACGGAAATCCTTTAAATATCCGCTAAGCTAAAAGTAACTATATCGCACGATTAAGTACTTATCTTATAGGAAGTTAGATATTAAATAATATTTTCTTTAGTAAGAAGCTCTTATTAGCCTTTAAGTCTAACCTTAATAATAAGTACCTTTTCCTTAACGCGCTTATAATAAAACTTTAAGATAAATTCGCTATAAAAGCGGAAGAGGCTATAGCTTACTAAGTATACTAGTTTAATAATCTCCTTTACCCTTTTTTAAGGTACTATACTGCGATAGCCTGAAAAGCTAAACGGGACGTAAAATAAGTCCCGCTTAACTAAGCTAAGACTATTACCCTTTAAAAAGCAATCCGCTTTTAAAATATTAATAAAGGATAAACTATAAAATAATAAAACCTATATAATTAAGTAAACTAAATTTAGTATTACTTAAATAAATCGATTATCCTTAAAATAAAAGAAGTAAGAATAAGCCGACTTTAAAACTATTTAGCTCTTTACTTACTAAATACCCTTTAGATTAAGCTTATAATAAAGTTACTCTTTCCTTAAAATAATAAGCTTAGCGGATATTTTTACCGCGTACTGCTAATAAGGTTTTGCTTAAAAGCCTTAACCGGAAATCCGCTTTAAAGATTACTTAGTAGTTTCTTAGTTTAGTATTACTATTTAGCCTTATTTGCTATAACCGCGCTAACTAAGGTATTTTTAAGACTCTTAATTAATAAAAACGAGCTTTTTATATTAAAGGCCCCGCGGCGTACTAGATTTTAAGACGCGTATAAAATAAAAGGTTAAGCGCTTAGCGAGAGTATTAAAACTAAGACCTTAATAATAAGTAACGAGGACGTAATAAGCAATACTCTTAGCGGGCTAAACCTATTTATACTTAGCGCGTAGATATTTAGACTAATTATAGCTTTAAGTACCTTAATAAGAATAATAGTAATATTAAACGAATAATTCCTTAGTCTCCTTTAAGTATTAAGAAAAAAAGACGCGCTTATTAAGCCTTAGGAAAAGCCTTAACTATAAGTATAAGGGAGTAAAATATACTCTCCCGCAGCCTATAGGCTAAATACAGCATATATAACACATAACATAAATATACTAAAATGAACATTAAATCCGCTATACAATTCTACATACTATACATATTTCCTTATATTATTCCACCTATATATAAGAAAGATATAAGCAGATTAAAAAGAGGTATATATAGAGACTATATATATAATCCGTGCTAAGTCGCTGCGCTACCTTATATTCCTTACGGGATTAATCCCTAGGCTTATAAATATAATATTAACCTAATAATAGCTATTAGCCTACTAAACATAACTACGCTAGATATAGGGCTCTTTTCTAAATCACTTAAGTTACTTATAGCTTAGGAATTATCTATATAAAGAAGCCTTAGTCCCCCCTTTACCTTAGATAAATTATTAACCTTATATACATATATCTTACCCATTTCTCTACTTTTTCGCACACTCTTTATATCTTTATAATCCCCTTACTCGTAGCTATAAGCCTACTCTTTCTATACCTATTTACTCCTTAATTAGTTATAAGCCCGGCTTCCCTTTAAGCCGGACTTACCCCCGACCCCTACCGACGCTTTTCCGACTTTCACGTAATCCGCAAAATCCAGCAAAATTCTTTCCCACCTTCTACGTAGTTGCGCTTACTAAGCGTACTTTCTCCGGAATTCTCTAGATATCTTATCGGACTCGGTTCTTTATTTTTCCCCTCTCCTCCTCCTTCCTATACCTTATGTCTTTATAACTATATCTTTAGGACTATATTAAATATAAAAAACCTCATGAAAATCTTTCCCTTTATAACGACGAACGCACTTTCTAATACAATATTCCCTATATTTTTCAACCCCTCCTATTATATTCTTTTACTAATATTCTTTCGATTAATATTTCTTACCTCCTCTCTTTCTAATTAACTTTTATACTAAAATACCTCTCGAAAGAATCTATAAGAAATATAGCTACTAAGAACGACTATTAATTTAGCAAGCTAAAAGGTTCTTCGAATTATTCCTCTTAGTT
>JAPEBW010002369.1:0-12722 GCA_027405785.1 Ophiocordyceps robertsii
TACTTATACTTATAAAACTAAGAAGTCTTATAAATAAAAACTAAGTTAGCTATTGCTTAATCTTAGGCCGCTATAAAGAATAGATATAATAAGAAATACTACTTATAAAAATTTAAGCCCGGCGATTAAGTCTAGTTATAGCTTAATAAAGGCTATTATATTATAAATAGTAAACCGGCGAAGCTTTAAGAAAGATATACTAAGCCGTTTAAAGTTACCGCTAAAATAAAATAGCTTATATACTAGTTAAATATAAAAAGGTTTTTTAATATTTATTTAATCGTTTTAGTAGTATAACTACGCTTAGCGGATAAGCTAGCTATATACTTAAGCTTAGTTTAAGATAAAGGGATACTTTAATTAAATAAGTAAGAAGTAAAATAAATCTTATAAAGCTATATAATAAAAAAAGGCGGCGGAAAGCTAAAGAAGAAGTTTTTTATAGCTTAAAAAGGCTAGCTAAGTAGCTATAACTTATAAGTAAATAAAAAAGCCGTTTTCTTAATAAAGATTATAAAAGCTTTTAAAAAGGCATAAAAGGAGTTAGCTACTTAAGTAGTTTAAATAAAAGTATAACGCGCGGCCTTTTTAACTTAATATAAAACTCTTTAATTAAGAGAATTAAGTAATTAAGCTTAAGTATAAGACCTAAAAGCTATTAAAAGTTATAAGTAACTATAACTTACTATGCTTAAGGTAATTAGTTATTTTAATAATAATATACCGCCGTTTACTTTAAGTAATAAAGCCTTTTTAGCCTTATAGCATACTTATTTAAATTCTCTCCGCTACTTACCCTCTTTTCTTTCCTTTTTTCTTTTTATAACTATATTTCCCTTTATTATTAGTTATAGCCCGCTATGCCTTACTTACTTTTATATATATAACCTTTTTTACTATAAGCTTACGATCTTTATACTTTTATTCCGGGCCTTTTTATTGTTTAATATCTTTTATAGCTAAGGTTAGCTATTCCGTAACTACTTTTTTAGCCCGCTCTTTTATAAGCCTTTATACCTTTAATATAAAGGATATAAGCAGGCGCTTAAGCTTTATAGAAATAAGGCGGCTATCCTTTATAGTATTAAGCCCTTTAATAAAAGTTAAAACTTTTAAGTTTAAGCTTTTATATAAACTTACGCCGCTTTTTATAACTATGCTTAAGCTAATAGATTTAACTTAAATTATAGTACTATAAAGGACGGCTTATATTACCCTCTTTAAATACTTAACTTAGACGACTTACCTCTTAGCCTTATACTATAGTATAGTTTAAATAGCCGGTTTCGCGGTAACTTAGCTATACCTTCCGCTTAGCTCTTACTATTTAAAAGCCCTTACCGCTTATATATTTTTTAAGGTAAAGCCGGAAATCTTTACTAATAAAATAACTAGCTAATACTTAACGCCTTTAAGTTAGCTAACCTCGCTATAGTCTTAAGATTTATAGTAGCCGCTATAGCTAATAAAAACCCGCTTTAGCTAAACGACTAAAATAACGTCCGCGCTATTCTTAACTATATATTTAAGGCCTAGCTTAATTAGTTTTTAGCCGGGTTTATAGCGGTATTTTAAGCTACTATAGCTAAAACCTTATCTCGCTTTATATATAGTCTAGCCCGCGCTATAAAATCCCTATTTAAGCTTATAGCCGCTATAAGCCTTAAGGACTTATTTAGTACCGCTTCGCAAACGCCTTTTTTACTTATTACTATACTTAGCCTAGCTATATAAAGGCGTATAAGCGCCTTATTATAGTTTATCCGCCGTCTTTCCTTAACCGGAGGAGATAGCAATAACTAGCTTTATAATATATTCCGTTACTTAATCTTATAAAAGCCGCTAATAGTAATTAATATAATCCTTAATAAGCTTAGGTTTATAGGCCTATAGTTTAGCGATAAGATTATAATAATTAAAAGTTTCCGCTTAGCTATAAACTATACTAAGTTTTACTTATAGGCCTATAAAAGGTTTAAACGCGACTTAACTTTAACTTAAGTAATAAAATTCTTAGACTTTAATATCCGCTTTATTAGCTATATTAACTATACGCTTTATATTCTTACCTTTAAGGCCCCTTTTATAAAGAGGTTCTTTAAGACTTTTAAGCACGTTTAAAACCTTAAAAGCGAGAAGTTAAGCACTAAAGCTATTAAGGACCTTATTACCCGCTTATAAGCGGGAATATAGATATTTAATACTTTAGTATTAACTATACTTATTAATATTTATAAGATAGCTTACCCTTACCTTAATACCTTTTTAATAGCTCGACGTATATTAATCGGCGGAAAGGTATAAGTAATAGCGTTATATAAAAAAAATAAAAGGTTAAATAGCTTAGCAATAAAAAGCAAGGGATAAATATAATAGTAGTAGTAAGTAAGATATAATATCTTACTTATAAGTAGCTTATAAAGCTAGTAAGTAATAAAGGAAATTTAGCGGAGGATTATAAAACGGCGTAAAGGGTAAGTAAGATAATAATATAAAATAAGGCTTCAATAAAGCTAGTCTCTTATAACGTATCCCGCCGGGGAATTTAAATATTCCTTAACGCGGAGACTCCTTACTACTTAATAAGTGCCTTAACGTATACTTTAAAAAAGAGTCGGAAGACTTTATTATAAGCTTTAGCTAAACGCGCTAATCGCCTTAATAAAAACGAAAACGTATAACTAAATAAGAAGTAAAGATTTATAATAAAAGCTACCTACTAACTATCTTAAGCTACTTTGCTATTATTAGTTAAAAAAGCTAAAAAAACTATTAAAAGGATAAAGATAGCGTATTATTAATATAGTATAAAGACGCTACTATAAAGCTATTACTTAGCGCCCCCTTTATATTATTCTTACTTTAAACTAATAAAGACGTTAGCTTTTCTTTTTTACTTAAAGGAGTTATTATAGAATTTAAATAGCTATGCTTAAACTTCTTACTTTACTTTTAAAGAGCCTTATAAAACCCCGCGATAAGAACGCTTAAAGCACGTACTATAAAAGCTCGCTTAAAGAGACGCGATAAATATTACTTATTAGACCTTATTAAAGTTTTTAAGATATAACTATAAAGGCTTAAAAGCTTACTTAATTATAGTTTATAATATCTTTAATTATAAAAGATACCGTAAAAACTATTAAGCGGATTTTACCGGTATCTTTAAAGGATATCTAAGGATTTCTATAAGATATCTTAACTATAGTTTAACCTATTTTTAACTATAAAAGCACTTTAAAAGATATAAGATAAACTTTACCGCGATTTTTAATAGATATCTAAGGATATTAAAGGGATTTCCTTAACTATAATTTATAATATTTCTAATTAAGCTTATACTTAGTTTCTTAATCGATTTTATAAGGATATTTATAGTTTATCTATATATTAACGATAGATAAAAAGATAGTATAGTTAAATATCCTTAAAAATAGCTTAAAAAACTAAGTATAAAGTAGCTAGCTATACTTTAAAGAATAGATAAGCTTATTACTATTTTTAAACCCTTATATACGTTTATATATAATAATTAGTCCGTTATACTAGCCCGACTAGTAGTAATTAGTTTATAATACCGGCTTTAACTAGCGGTAATAAGTCTATAATACCGGCCTTAACTAGCGGTAATTAGTCCGCGCTTTATCCCTTTATCTTTACGCTATAAAGCATAGTAAAAGATAATAAAGATACTTATCTAAATATAAATATCGCAATAAATAATAGTAAGACGATTAGTATAACTAAAGATAATATTATTATAATTAGTATAATATTTACGAAAATAGCGCTATTTTTTAATAAAGAAACTAAAAGCCTTAAAGATAATTATAAAACTACTTATAATTTATTAAAAGATAATTTGTGAAATACTTTAAAGAATATTAAGTAGTAATACCTAAAGAATAAAGATATAATTAAGAAACGGAATAAGAGAAAAAGATAAGATAATTTATATAAAAACGGCTTATAGTATTTAAAAGGTACTATTAATTTTAAGCACCTTAAAGAGCAAATATAGTATATAAGATAGCTAGAACGTACAATTAATTTAAAATACCTTATAAATCGTTATTTTAAAATGCTTTAAAATATACTAAAAAGATATTTTTATATATCTACGCCGCTACTTAAAGATAAATTACTATTTAAAGGTAGTTAAGATTATGAAATTTAGTTAAAAAAAGGCTTTAAGCTTAGATTTTATATAATTTATAACTTAAATAAAAAGCATTTAAAGTTATAAAAGGAATATATAGACAAATACCGACGAAAAGGTTATATTAAATAGTTAAAATTAAAATATAAAGCTCTTATACTATTTACTTTAAAGAATAATAAAAATAAAAAAAGTATTAAACTTTAGATAGATTTTAAAGAAATAAATAACAATACGATAAAAGACTAAACTTTATTACTTTTAATAAGTAAGATAAGGGATAGATTAGCTAAGAAGTAGTAATATATAAAGGTTAAATTTAAATCTACTTATAGTTAAATACGTATTAAAGAAGGAGAAAATAAAAAAATAGCTTTTTAAACGCGCTATAGACTTTATAAATTTTTAGTTTTACCTTTATAATTAACTAATATACTAATAACCCTTTAAAAGAGAATTAATAGTATATTAAATCCTGATTTAAACCCTTTTTATATAGCTTATTTAAATAATATTATTATATACTTTAATACGCTAAAGCAATATTAAAAAGAAGGTAATATAGTACTAAAAGGGTTAAGAAAAGCTAGCTTATATATCTTACTAAAGAAATATAGCTTTTATATATAAAAAGTAAAATTCTTAAAGCATATAATAACTTCTTTTTATATAAGGATAGACCTTTAAAAGATTTTTATAGTAAATAATTAGCTAATTCTTATAAATATTAAAGAAATCTTAAGCTTTATAGGATATATATATTATTATTAGAAGTTTATATCGGACTTTTTTAAGATATATATATAGATTTTATTAGTATTAAAAAAAAGCTAAAATAGACCCCTTTAAGTAAAACTAAAAAGTAAATAAAGCTTAAAGAAAGATTTAAAGATTACTTATTAAAAAACCTAGATTAAATACTTATAATATAAAAAAGCCGTTAAAGTTAAAAACGGATACTTTTAATTTTACATAAAGTATATAGTTAAGCTAGCATAATAAGAACATTATTCTTAAGCTTATAGTATTTTATTAAAAGAAGCTAGTAAGTATAAAGATTTATTACTATATTAATAATAAAGAATTCTTAGTAACTATATATACTTTTTAGGAATTTTAATACTATTTCTTAAAGAATAAATATAAACTTAAGGTTTATATAAATTATAAGGATATTAATTATTTTGCTATAACCTAGTAATTAAATACTAAGTAAATAAGATAAGCTAAATTCCTTTAAGAATTTAATTATAAGATTATTTATAAAAAAGGTTTAAAAAAAACCTAAGCTAATATAATTAGCTAATAACTAGACTTTAATAATAAAAAAGAGCTTTATAAAGAGACCTTATTAATTTAAAATAATAATAATAATATAAAGTTTAAGAGGTTATATATACTATTGAATATATAAAGAGATCTTACTACTTTAAAATTACTTAAGAATTATTATAAGAACCTAGATAAAAAAAGATATAAGAATTTAAAGTAAAAGGGAAAAATAGCGTTTTATAAGAATAAGCTATTCCTTGCTTTAAAGTCTAAAAAATAGTTTAAATAGATTTTATTCGTATTTTTTATATAGATATTAAGGTATTATAAAAACGTATAATATAATTAAAAACTATTATAATACTTATAACCTCTATAAGAAAATCTAAGGAGTTATTAAGTTATACGATATATATAATAGGAGCAAGGCTATATAATATAAGCTTTATAATAACTTAATTCCTCTAAAAGTTCCTTTAAGACCTTTAGACTTTATAGCTTTAAACTTTATAACGGAATTGCTAAAGTTTATAAATTTTATAACTAATATAAAATACGATTTTATTTTTATTATAGTTAATTATCTTATAAAGTACGGCTATTTTATTTAAATAAATAAAGCTATAAACATAGAAAAGTTATTTTATACTTTTATAATATATTTTATAGCTTATTAAGGACTTCTAAGTTTGATTATTTTAAATATAAATTAGAAATATATTTCGAATTTTAAGTAGAATTTAAGGTAAGCCTTAAGTATAAAGCATAAATTATTTCCTACTTTTTACCTTATTATAAACGGAATAATAATATATTTTAAGTAAACACTTAAGCGATACCTTAAAAGCTATATTAGTTATTAGTAGGATAATTAGCCTTTTAAATTACTTATAGTATAATAAGTATAAAATACTTTTTATTTTAAACCAATTAAAAATACTTTAGTATTTACGAATTATAGCTTTATATTTAATGCTTATAAGTCTTTATTACTTAAGGAAGTTATAGCTAAAAAAGCTATATTAAACCTTAAGCAGTTAATAAGCTTCTATAAATTTATAAAATTAAAATTAAAATATATTACTAAGAAAATATCGTATTATTATAATAAAAAGCAGTCTTTAAACCCTTCTTTATTTAAAAGTAATAAAGTATATCATCCTATAAGAATTCTTAAGACTAATAGACTTAATAAGTCTTTAAATTATAAGAAGATAAGACCTTTTAAAGTTATAGAGAAAATAGAAAAAGTTAATTATAAATTTAAACATTAAATTAATTTACTTTTTTACCCTATTTTCTATATACTTTTATTAAAGCTAACTTTATAAAAAGCTAAAGTAGTAAAAGAGCTTAACTTAAAGAATATTAAAAAAGCAGATATATAGTAAAGTAAATACCGCTAGTTATAAGAAGATAATTACTAAAGTAAATACCGGTAGTTATAAAAGAAACGATATAGCTTAATAGTTAAAAACGGCTAATATTAGCTATAAGTAGTATAAGCTTAATATACTTATAATTAGCTTAAGCTAGCTTTAGCTAGCAATAAGATTAGTATCGGATAAATCGACCGATACTTTATATAATCGACCGATACTTTATATAATTAACTAATACTTTATATAATCGCTTAATACTTTATATAATCGACCGATACTTTATATAATTAACCGATACTTTATATAAAGCTAAAGTAAAAGGCCTCCCTTTAAAAAAAGATAAAATCTTATAAAAGGTTTTAAGATAAGGATATTTAATCTTATAAGCTAGTTATAAGTAATAAAGCGTATATTACTTATAACTAGTAATAATAATAGCTAAAGCTATTTTTATTAGCTAAGGAAGTAGTTTAGTAGCTTTATAAGTTATATAAGGTATAAATTATAAATTAGTATATAAAAGCATATAAAAGTATATAAAAGAAAAGCCTTTTAATAGCCTTAAAAAGATTTAAAGGGAGGTCCTTTCTCTTTTTTCCCTTAACCTTTTTTTCTTTTCTTCTTTTTTCTTCTTTAACTAGTTTTAACTTAAGAAATCCGTATAATAAGATACCTTTACTTTCTTTAGCTTAATATTCTATACTAAGTCTTTTTCTCCTTTTTACTATAATCTATAAACTTAATAAATTACGCTAAGCTACTTATCTTAGCAAAAGATTAATAGTTTAGTTATAATACGATTAAGTACTTATTTTATAAGAAGTTAAATACTAAATAAGATTTTCTTTTAGTAAGAAGCTTATATTAACCTTTAAGTTTAATTTTAATAAATTTCTTTTTTAAAAATACTAATAATAAAGCTTAAAAATAAATAAGTTATAAAAGTAAAAAAAGCTATAGCTTATTAAGTATACCGGTTTAATAATCTCTTTTACCTTTTTTTAAGTATTATATTATAATAGCTTAGAAAGCTAAATAAAGTATAGAATACGTTTTACTTAATTAAGCTAAAATTACTATCTTTTAAAAAGTAATCCGCTTTTAAAATACTAATAAAGAATAAAGAATAAACTATAAAATAAAAAAACTTATTTAACTAAGTAAACTAAGTTTAATACTACTTAAATAGATTAATTATCCTTAAATTAAAAAAAGAAAGAATAAGCCGCCTTAAAGACTTTTTAAGTACTAACCTTAAAAATACCCTTAAAATTAAACCTGCGATAAAGCTACTTTTTCCTAAAGATAATAAGCTTAATAAATATATTTATTATATACTACTAATAAAGTTTAGTTTATAAGCTTAAAATAAAAATCTACTTTTAAGGATACTTAGTAGTTTTTTAGTTAAGTATTATTATTAAGCTTTATCTTTTATAGCTTTACTAATTAAAGCGTTTTTAAGACTTTTAATTAATAAAATTAAGCTACTTACTTTAAAAGCTTAATAGTATACCGGATTTTAAGACGCGTATAAAATATAAAGTTAAGCACTTAATAAGAATATTAAGACTAAGACCTTTATAATAAGTTACGAAAACGCGGTAAGTAATACTTTTAGTAAGCTAAATATTATAAAATCTAAATAGCTATACTTAGACTTCTTACTTTACTCTTAAGACGCCTTATAAAACCTTATAGTAGGAATCTTTAAAGCACGCGCTATAAAGGCTCGCCTTAAAAGACGAAATAAATATTACTAGTTAAACCTTACTAAGGTTTTTAAGATATAACTATAAATACTTAAAAGCTTATTTAATTATAGTTTTTAACGTTTTTAACGTTTTTAACTATAAATAATACTATAAAAGCTACTAAACGGATTTTATTAGTATTTTTAAAAGATATTTAAGGATTTCTATAAGATATCTTAACTATAGTTTAGCGCGTTTTTAACTAAAGAAGCACCTTAAAAAATATAAGGTAAACTTTACCGCGATTTTTAAGGGATATTTTAGGATATTTAAAGGATTTCTACGACGATAGGTTATAGTATTTCTAATTAAGCTTATACTTAGTTTAATAAGAAATTTTATAAGGATATTTACGGTTTATCTATATACTAATAATAAATAGTAAGATAGTATAGTAAGAGACCCTTAAAGTTAGCTTAAAGAACTAAGTATAAAGTAGCTAGCTATATTTAAAAGAAAAGATAAGCTTTTTATAATTTATAAACCTTTATATATATTTATATATAGTAATTAGTTTATTATACTAGCTTAACTAGCGGTAATTAGTTTATAGTACCGGCCTTAAGTAGCGGTAATAAGTCCGCGCTTTATTCCCTTATTCTTATATTATAAGGCGTAGTACTAAACTTATTTATACTTAGCGCGTAAATACTAAGATTAAGTATAGCCTTAAGCTTTTTAGTAGAAATAGTAATAATATTAATTAAATAATTCTTTAGTTTCTTTTAAGTACTAAAAGAAATATATTAACTAAGCCTTAAGAAAAACCTTAACTATAAGCTAAAAATATAAAGAGATTAAACTTATTAAGACCGCTACTAAAAGTATCTTTTAATATAGTCTAGGAAAACAATAAAGCTAATATATTTTAAAGCGTAAAGTATTTTATTAACTTTATTTACTAAAATAATAATTTAAGTAAGGCTTATTAAAATAAATAAGCTATTTAGTTATTTTTATTCCTTTAAAGAAGTAAAGTAAAAGAGTATTTTAAAGATCTTTTAAAACTAAAAAAAAGAGCTTAATAAGCTTATTATAGAATTAAGCTAATAAATCTTTGCTATATAAAAATAGTTCAGAATCTAGTTAAATATAGTAATAGAAGCCCTTAATAAAAAGTATTTTACTATAAAAGGTATAGCTATAAAATCTAACTAAAAGCTTTATATATTATACTTATAATATAAAGCTAAAGCCGCGCTTTATAAGCTAAACTACTTACCTATAGTAATTTACTAAAAGCTAAGTATCTATTTATAAGAATCTTTATATTATTTAATAAAGAATATGGATATTAATAAATAGATTAATAAATATAGGAAAATCCTTCTTTAAGTATAAGTTAAATATACTTTACGGTTTTTTAATTCCTTATTAGCGCGAAAATAATACGTTTAACCTATAAAAAGGCGAGGCTTAATTAGCTATACTTTATATATACTTTAAGGATAGTTTAAGACGCCTTAACTATTAATTAAAGGCTTATTAAATCTATAAGTTATATTTATAAACCAGCTAGCTTAAGCGGATATACTATAGCTTATATAGTATTTACTAAGTTAAAAAAGGAAACTTATAAAAGTAACTAAGGATAAAAGCTAAGGCTTTTTTACTTAAAAGAGAAAAAAACTTTAAAATAATATACTTATTATTAAGGTGTATATCCGCTATAACTACTATATACGTTAATTATCTAACTATATAATAACTAGCGCGCAATGTTTTTATATAGTCGGACGGATTAACATTTTGTGGTTATAAGCCTGGCTTCCGCGCAGCACCTTATTCGATTCCCGACGGAGGTATAGGTCTTTTACCGCAGTATATACGCGGGTTTTCTACTATCGTATCTCTTATACCGGGTATATCGAGATAGGGAGGCTATTAAGGTGTATATCCGCTATAACTGCTATATATATTAATTATCTAACTATATAATAACTAGCGCGCAATATTTTTATATAGTTAGCCGGATTAACATTTTATCTTATTAACGCTAAAGCTAAATTAAGCATACTTTATAATTAATAAAAGGACGAAAGCTAAAACTAATAATTACTAAAGGGATAAAGATTATAATATAAAAAGAGCTAAAATAGATATTAATAAAGGCTTAAAGAAACTATAATCTATAGTATTATAAACTTAGTTTAAGAGGCTAATAAAGTATATAAGTTTTATAGTAAAGTATTTACTTTAAAAACCAAGCTTTATTAAAAGATTTTTTAGTCTTTTATTAAAAAGACCTTATTAACTTTACTTTAGTCTTATATATTAAAGCCTATAAAAATATTAAAACTAAAGTTAGGATAGATTAGCTTAAGCTAGTAATATATAAATTTATAACTTACTTAACTATTATAATAATTTTAGCTACTTTTAGCTACGCTTTACTTATATAAATCTAAGTATTATTATTAAAGTATAATATAATATTTTTCCTTAATAACCTTAAGCTTACCTTAAAAATAATATAAAATTATAAAGGCTTTATAGCGATAAATTACTTTAGAGAACTATTTATACTCTACTAAAGCTAAAAGGTAAAGATAATTTTAAACCTTAATAAATAGTTTTAGCTATATAAAGAGGTTAATATTATTATTCTTTTAGCGAAAGTCTTAATAAAAAACTTAAAAAGAATAAGCCCCCTTATAAACATTTTATAAAAAGATCTTATTATAAACTATAAGCTTAAAATTAGCTAAACTAAGGATTTGCTTAAACTTATTACTAATAAAAGCGTTTAGATTAACGCTAAAAACTTATATTATACTTTAAAGGTTTATAATATCCTTTCTTATCCTTATCCTTTTTATAAGATAAAAAGGTAGTATATATAGATTAATCTAAATATATATATATTCTTTTAGTAAAAATATAATAATATTAATAAGTTATATTAAAATTATATTTATTAAGAGATATAGATAAAAAAGTATTAAATACGATATTCGGCTCGCTAACTAAGTAAGAATTATAAAAATAAGTTTATAAGCTAACCTTTTTTACGGCGCTAATATTTATAGTATAAAAAATAATACATAGAAAAAAAAAAAAAAATAGTTATAGATTTATATAAGATTAACGCTACTATTACTTTTAATACTTATTTAATACCGCTTTAAAGCGATATAATTAAGCGTTTTTAAAAGAAGAAGTTTATTAGCGTAGTAAATATATAGTTATTGTTTTATTAGTTTTTAGTTTACTAAGACTACTAAGAAAGATTCATAGTTATAAGCTATTATAAGCTAAAAAGGTTATTAGTAGTACTTATAAGTTTTAAGAACTCTTTAAAATATATCTAAAGATTTATTAATAATATCCTCTATAAATACTAAGAATACGTAGCGGCTTATATTAATAATATTATTATTTACTTTAATACGGCTAAAAAATACTTTTAATACTAAAAGGTTATATTCCGCGCTTTTAATATTTATATTATTACCTTATTAAAACCTTAATTCTTCTTAATATATTTATTATATAACTCTTAAGATTTAAAGTAAATACTACTAGCTTAATAGATTTAAATAAATATATATAAGTTTTAAGAGATATTATATTATAAAAGAACCTTTAATAACTTAAGAAATAAATCGGCCTTACTAAGTAACTATATTATATAATTCTATATTTCGCTAAAAGAGTTATTATCTTATAAAAGTAAAAATTTAAGCTACTTTAAGTAAAAGAGGAAAAAGAAGTCTTATTAAGGGGCTAAAGATAAGTATAATATCCTACGAAAGCTAATTTTTAGCTTACTTTAAAAGAGGAAAAGCTTTTATAACGTTAAATAAAAAGCTTATTAAGCCTTAAAGAATTTACTACTTTTACCTTACTACTACGCCTTACGGTATAAGGATAAAGGGATAAGGCGCGGACTAATTACCGCTAATCGGGGCCGGTACTACGGACTAATTACCGCCGGTTAAGGCTAGTACTATAAACTAATTACCGCCGGTTAAGCTAGTATAATAGACTAATTACCGTATATAAACGTATATAGGGGTTTAAAAATAGTAAAAAGCTTATCTATTCTTAAAAGTATAGCTAGCTACTTTATACTTAGTTCTTTAAGCTAATTCTAAGGATCTCTAACTATATTATCTATAGTACGTAAAATAAACTATAAATATCCTCGTAAAG
>JAPEBW010002370.1:0-12720 GCA_027405785.1 Ophiocordyceps robertsii
AAGGCCAAATACAGCATAAATAACACATAACATAAATACGCTGAAAAATACATTAAATCCGCTATACAATTCTACATACTACACATATTTTCTTGCATTATTCCACCTACATATAAGCAAGATATGAGCAGATTAGGAAGAGGTATGTGTGGAGACTATATGTATAATCCGTGCTAAGTCGCTACGCCACCTCGTATTCCTTACGGGATTAATCCCTAGGCTTATAAATACAATATTAACTTAATAATAGCTATTAGCCTACTATGCATAACTGCGCTAAACAGGGGGCTCTTTTCTAAATTACTTAAGTCACTTATAGCTTAGGAATTGTCTATATAAGGAAGCCTTAGTCCCCCCTTTACCTTAGATAGATCATTAACCTTATATACACATATCTTACCTATTTCTTTACCTTTTCGCACACTCTTTACATCTCTATAATCCTCTTACTCGTAGCTATAAGCCTGCTCTCTTCTATACCTATTTGCTCCTTAAATATACGTTTATATACGGTAATTAGTCCGTTATACTAGCCCGACCGGCAGTAATTAGTCCGTAGTACCGGCCCCGACCGGCGGTAATTAGTCCGCAGTACCGGCCTCGACTAGCGGTAATTAGTCCGCAATACCGGCCCGACTAGCGGTAATTAGTCCGCGCCCTATCCCCTTATCCTTATGCTATAAAGCGTAGTAACCGGCTTATCGCCTTAATAAAGTAAATATAAAAAAGAGTTTAATATAACGTTTTTTAACGCTTAAGATATAGTATACTTTAAGCGGGAATTAGCTGAAGTATTAAGAGGCGAGGACTAGCTAGTCGTTAAATCTTATATTAATAAAAAATTAAGATTTTTAGTATATAACTCTATAAGTGCTTATATAGTTAGTAAAACACCTGCTTATAGCGTTTTTATAAATAGTATTATAGTACGTAGCTTATAAACTGCTTATACTAAACCGGCTATATTAAGCTTTATAAGCTAATATTAAGGTTCTTTGCTTTTAAAGGCGCGGCTTAATAAAATAATAAGCTAAACCTTAATCCGGGCTAGTAAAGTAATTTTATCTTAATTTATACCTTCTTTTAAATAAAACGCTATAGCTACTACTTAATATTCTTAGGATATATTAATCTAAATCAATATTTATTAACTTAAGTCGGAGTAAAAAATCGTTTAAAGCTTAGTAAAGTTTTTAATTAAATTAATAAAGGCCTTTTCTTCTTTTAAAGTAATCTAAAAAGCGGCTTTTATAGTATATTATAGCTATCCTTAGCCTCTTAAAGGGACTCCTTCTTCCTATCTTACTTAAAGTAGCTTTATGTTTTGTTTTTATAAGATATTAACTTTTTTAGTAAAATATAAAACTATATAGTATAGCTATTTAATAAGGCTAATCTATTTCTTAAGCTATTAAAGGTTTTTTAAAAACGTAATATCCTTTAAAGCTTATACGTATTTATTTATATTTATTAAGCTAATAACGTTTACCTTAAAATTTAGGAATTATATAAAAAAGTATATTAAGTAAGACCTTTATCCGGATAAGGTACTATTATAGTTATAAAAAGCACGGAACACTACTTTAAAGTATTAAAAGTATTTTTTAGCTATATTAAAGTTAATAATAATATTATTAATATAAGCCGCTGCGTATTTTTAGTATTTATATAAGACGTTATTAATAAACCTTTAAATAAATATTAAAACGTTTTTAAAGCCTAAAAGTCTTATAAGCAATCTTTTAAGCTTATAATAGCTTATAACTATAAACCTTTCTTAGTAGTTTTAGTAAACTAAAAACTAGTAAAAAAACAATTATACGTTTATTATATTAATAAACTTCTTTTCTTTAAAGCGTTTAATTATATTACTTTAAAGCGGTATTAAGTAAGCGTTTAAGGTAATAATAGCGTTAATCCCTTATAAGCTTATAATTACTTACTTTTATTTTATTTTATTTACTATCTTCTATACTATAAATACTAATACTTTAAATAAAGTCAGCCTAAAAACTTATTTTAATCGTCCTTACTTAATTAGCTAGCCGAATATTATACTTACTACCTTCTTATCCTAACCGCTTTATAAATATAATCTTAATATAACTTATTAATAATACTATTCTTTTATTAAAGAAATACGTATATATTCGGACTTTTTTATATATACTACTCCTTTATTTTTTAATAGCGGGGAAACGATTAAAGAATATCTTAAATCTTAAATGTATATTTTAAGTCCTTAGCGTAAATTTAAACGCCCTTATTAATAATAAGTTTAAGTAAGTCCTTAGTTTAGCTAGTTTTTAGCTTATAGTTTAATATAAGATCTTTTTATAAAAAGTCCTTAATAAGGTTTATTCTATCTAGGTTTATTATTAAGACTTTTATTAAGAGAATAGTAATATCGACTTCTTTATATAGCTAAAACTACTTATTAAAGTTTATAATTATCCTTACTTTTTAGCCTTAGCAAAATACTAATAGTTCCTTAAAATAGTTTTTCGCTATAAAGCTCTTATAATCTTATATTATCGTTTAAGTAAGCTTAAAGTTATTAAAGATAAATATTATATTACGTCTTAATAGCAGCGCTTAAACTTATATAAGTAAGACGTAGCTAAAACTAGCTAAATGTGTACTTATTTATATATCGCTAGTTTAAGCTAAACTGTTTTAACTTTAGCTTCGATCCTTTTATAAGCCTTATTTTATTAAACCGATATAAAGTAAATAAGGTTTTTTTAATAAGAAACTAGAAAATCTTAGCTAAGTAATATATTAGCTACGAAGCGTTTTACTATTTAAGCGCCGATCCTTACTTTCTTAACTATAAAGCTACTATTTAGCCTTTTTAGTATATACGTAGTAAAATCTACTTATTTAATAATAGCCGTTCTTCTTACTTTTTAAATAGGAATTTATTTAAAGGAGTTTATAGCTACGTTTTAAAAGGTATTAATTAAGTCGGCTTAAATAAGGCTTCGGTCTACCTTAGTATTTCTTTAGGCTTTAATACATTTCTTAAGCCCTTCTTTTTTCGAAACTAATAAGTATATATAAGTAAATTATAATAGTTTATTAAAGCTTAATAATTAAATATTAAAAGCCTTAACTATTTAAACACTTTATAGCTTTTAAATAACTACTTACTATATTAAGTTAAAATTAATTAACTTCTCCGCGAATAAGTTACTTACCCGTAGTAGGTGTATATCGCGTCTAAAACTCTTACTAATAATAGGAATTAATTTAGCGGTATTAGTTACTCCCCTTAAGACGATATCGCAGCGTAGCTAAGGGACGTAGAGGTAAGGGGGTAGCCCGCCTCGCACCGGCATTAACTATAGCGCTTAGCGTAACGAAACGCCCTTAAGCTTTACGCACCTAAATAAAGAGCTAAATATACCTTAATAAGACGACGACGCGTAACCCGGCTAGACTACACGCAATACCGATAAAAGGAAGGCTTATAATAAAATCGCGGGCATAGTCCCGCACGCGTAGTTCGACTAGGTATAGGTAGTAGTTAAAACCCTCCTCCGCTTTAAGGAGCGCGCTAAGAGCGCGCCGACCGTAGTACGGGCCGACCCCGGGCTTTGTAAAGCTATTTAAAGCGCGATAAAGGAAGCTATATATAAAGAACTAAGATAAGGCCGAGCTTAAAGCCCGGGGGAAGGACTTAAAAGGACTTAAGCAATAATAGTAGCGGGCCTTAAAGGGCCGGTAAGGTACGACGCGAAGATAAAGCCGGTCCCGCCCCGGTACGAACGCGAGCTAGTAGTAGTCTTAATAAGAGCGACGCCGGATATCTTAAACCGCGAGCCGAAGGATATAGTTAAAGCAATTAACGCGGCGCTTAATATCTCTTCCGCTATAGTAGCGAGACGCCTCCTAAGTAAGGATATCGCGATAACGTTTAACACGGCGGCATAACCTTATTAGTAGAACTAAGACTAAGTAAAGAGCGTCTTTAGGCCGGAGGTAGCGATAGCGCGTAAGGCCTATATAGTAATTACGAAGAATATCTTAGTAAGGGTCTTTAAGATAAATAAAGCGCTTTTAATTAAGGAGATTGCTAATATTAATAAAGTAAAAGTTATATAAGCGCGAGTAATACGCTTTTAAACCGAGACCTTAATAGCTATAACCTTTATTATTAGTATAAGTAGCTAAGCGGAGGCTAATAAGCTATATAATATAAGCCTATTTTTAAAGGCTTAGATATTCCGATATAAGCTATATAATAAGTTAGTTAAACTTACTTAGTGCTATAACTACTATAAATATAGGTATATCGCTAGATATTATACTTTAATATAGCTTTATACTTACTATAAAGGGACCTTTTATATAGGCGGTAAGAATAAGTGCTATATAAAGAAGGGCGAAATCCTTTATAACTATATATCTTATAGCGGGCAGTACTTAGCGTAGTCTTATACTTATTTTATAGCGGTAAAAGCTTAAGATAAGGCAAGGAACTACTACTTAAACCGTTTATAATGCTTTACTAGCACTTATAGCTAGCCGGACCCTTAAATCCCTCTTCTCTTTATAGAGGACTAAAGGCCTACTTTATTATAAGCGCGGAAACGCCTTAAGCGGCCGAGAAAGAATAAGTAAACGCCGTTGGCACCGCCGGCTAAGGTATAGGCAGTAAGCACTAACTTAAGCGATATTAAACGATATATAAAGCAATAAAGCATATCGCTCTTAACTCGGGCTATTACCTTATCTTAAACGACGAACTTTACCTTAACCCCTCGCGTATAAAATTAAAGGTCCTTTATTAAAATATATAGAAGAGATATAAGCTAGCACGACTAGCTCTTAGCTACCGCGCTAAGTATAATATAATAGCGCTTTAAGAGATAAAGAAAACACGGGGCTTAAAGGCCCCGTCCTTAAAAGGCGTATTATACCGGCTAGTTTATAAGGAGGGCCGTAACGCGATATATATTTATAAAAGGCACGATATAAGGACGTAGATACTACGGACCGGATATAACTAAGGGGAGATAACCTTTAGCGACAGCATAAGGCTAAGGTCCTTATACTCGCTACTAAAAGGGATTTAGACGGGCCTAGCTAAGGCCTTAAGAGAGGTTAATAGCTAAGGCCCGCTAGTCTTAATAAGGGACTTTAATATCTATTACCCGCTATAAGACGCCTACGACCGGACTTTTAACGGGGTAAAACAGTTTATCGAGGAGGCCGCGCGGCTCTAGCTTAAACTAGCTATACTAAGGGGGGAATATATACGTTTTTTCTATAGGTATAAAGATAGCACGATCGACTTTATATAACCTATAACGGAAACGGCCGTATAGTTTATTAGCTTAAACCTAGACTTTATAGGGTCCGACTATATCCTATAAGTAGTCTCGTTTAAGATAGGATTTAAGCTAAGGGAGGTATTAGCAACGCTAAGGTAAAAGAAGGCGGAGAAGAAGAGGGTAAAAGCGGAAACCCTATCCCGGCTCGGAATATAATAGCCTACGCTTCGTAGCTCGTAGGAGATCGATATAGAAATAAATAGCTTATATAACGATCTCGATAAAATTACCCGCGCGATAGTCCCGTACCGGAAGCAAGCGATCTTAAGGGGCAATATATAGTTTACCTTAAAGGCGGCCTAAGCTACTTAAGTTGCGAAAAGGGCCTAAAGATACTATAAGGGATATAGGACTTAAGTAAACTAAGAAGCGCTATAAAAAGCGGCTATAGCTTAAAAGCAAGCTATACGCAACGCGAGATAGGAATACTAAAGAGACTTCCTTAAGGAGATTAGCGCTAATAATACTAAGCTATAAAACGTTAAACGATAAGCGCGTTTATATAGTAAGCTACCCCTAAACCCGGCATACCTACTACTATTAACTAGCAGGGGCTATAAATACTAACTAACCCCCGACTTTAAAGAAAAAGCCTAACTCTTAGCAGAGCGCTTCTTTTTAGCCGAAGCCGCGACGCTTTTAAG
Source organism: Ophiocordyceps robertsii (assembly GCA_027405785.1). Lineage (NCBI taxonomy): Eukaryota > Fungi > Ascomycota > Sordariomycetes > Hypocreales > Ophiocordycipitaceae > Ophiocordyceps > Ophiocordyceps robertsii. The sequence goes on from JAPEBW010002370.1 coordinate 5,984, forward strand.
ACCTCCTTAGCGCGCGGCTAAGAGGGAGCTTACTATAAAACGGCGTATCGACTTTATAGATATATCTTAAGCGATAAGCAAAATAGCGAGTTAAAAGGCGGTAGGCCCGGATAAGGTCCCCCTTAGCTTCCTTAAGCTTTATAGCTTAGCGCTCTTAGCTTAACTAGCGATAATCTTTATAGCCTATATAGAGATATCGCACTTTCCGACCTAGTTCCGGTCTATAAACGTAGTAGTGCTAAGAAAACTAAGGAAGAAACCCGGGGTATACCGCACTACTAAGGGGTAGAGACCTATTTCCCTCCTACCGATAATAAGTAAGATCTTAAAGTAGATCTTAGCTTAAAGACTCGCGATTAAAGCGGAAGCGAACGGGGTCTTACTTAAAAGATAGTTTAAGAATAAAAAGGAGAGGTCTATAAAGGCGGTAATACTTTAAGTAACGGAACTAGTACGCGTAACGTAGGCTAAAAAAAGGATCGCATCGTTCCTTTAACTTAATATTAAGGGGGCCTTCGATATAGTTAACTACGAGAAACTCTTAAAGGAACTTACCCTCCGGGGCTACCTTAAGTAGTTTATAAAGCTAGCCTGTAGCTTTATAAATAAGCGCTACTTTACCCTCTATTTCGATAAAAGAAAGGCTATACTAGTCCGAATTACTACTAAGGTCCCTTAAAGCTCGCCGCTATCCCCGATCCTATTCCTTTACTATATAATACCCCTTTATAAAAGATTAAAAAAGCTAAAGGGAGTTTATATTATCGGTTTTGCTAACGATATAAATATCCTTAGCGTAGGCCTTAAGGAGGGATTAATAATAGCGCGGCTTAAGGCGGCTAAGGAGGTATATGCTATATAAGTAAAGGAGTTCGTAGTAAACTTTAAACCTTTAAAGAGCGAGCTTATTTACTTTATAAGAAGATATAAGGCGATTACGACCCCTATTCGCCTTAAGGCCGCTATAGTAGTGCCGGTTTAAGATGCTAAGCTCTTAAGGGTATAGGTAGACCGTAAGCTTAAGTAAAAAGCATACCTTAATAAGTTATACGCTAAGCTAAAAAGGCAGAACCTAGCTCTTATAAGGCTTATAGCGTCTATATAAGAATATACCTTACTTAAGGCTTAAGAAGTTTATAATAAAGTCGTTCGGTCCTTTATATTATACGCTATAGTTACGTTTTATAAGATAACCTTAGTAAACGGAAGGCCCCGTAAGATAGCCGCGAAGTTAGCGCGGGATTAAACCGCTTACCTTTAAATAGTTATAGGGGCCTACTAAGCTATATTAGTTTACTAGCTTAAAGCCGAAACCTAAGTCCCGCTAATTAACCTCTACTTAAACTAAAGAATAGCCGACACCTTTAAGAAGTTAGAGGACTTTAAAATCTTAAACTAAATCTAACGCGTATCCGTATTAGTAGTAAGACTGCTCCGGTAACGCAAACGACGGCTAAGGCGGCCTACGCCCTTAAGGCTACTACTCGCGGAGGTATTAAAGGGGGTATAGTCCTAAGTCGGGTCTAGCGAGCTTTAAGAGAAGAAAAAAATAAAGGAAATCCTCTTTAAAGAATAAGCTAAGCGGTAAAGCTTAAGGGAGGAACTTATTAGATAGCGCCGGACTACGCTTTATCCTATAATCCTACCGCCCTAGTTTAATAAAGCTATAGCGCTTAACCGGCATAAGGCGCTGCTTAAGTACTTAAGCTCTACGATTACCTAAATACAAACCGAAGTAATAGGCCTTAATACTACGCCCTATAGTATAAGAATAAGGGGATAAGGCGCGGACTAATTACCGCCGGTCGGGGCCGGTACTATAAACTAATTACTACTAGTCGGGGCCGGTACTATAGACTAATTACCGCCGGTTAAGCCGGTATAGCGGACTAATTACTATATATAATCGTATATAAGGGTTTAAAAATAGTAAAAAGCTTATCTATTCTTAAATATATAGCTAGCTACTTTATACTTAGTCCTTTAAGCTAATTCTAAGGATTTTTAACTATACTATCTATAGTACGTAAAATAAACTATAGATATCCTTATAAAATCGCTTAATAAACTAAGTATAAGCTTAGTTAAAAATACTATAGACTATAGTTAAGGAAATCCCTTAAATATCCTTAAATATCCTTTAAAAATCGCGATAAGGTTTATCCCGTGTTTTTTAAGGTGCTTTTATAGTTAAAAACGGGTCGAACTATAGTTAGGATATCCCGCGGAAATCCTTAAAAATCCCTTAAAGATACCGGCAAAATCCGCTTAATAGTTTTTATAGTATCTCCCTTAGTTAAAGATATCGTAAACTATAATTAAGTAGGCTCTTAACCCTTTATAGTTATATCCTAAAAACCTTAGCGGGGTCCGACTAGTAATATTCGTTATATCTCCTTAAGCGAGCCTTTATAGTACGTGCTTTAAGCGTTCTTATCGCGGGGTTTTATAAGGCTTCCTTAAGAGTAAAGTAAGGAGTTTAAGCATAGCTATTTAGATTCCGTAATAACTCCCTTAAGTAAAAAAAAAAAGCCGATATCCTTATCGGTTTAAAGTAAGGATAAAGTAAAGGGGGTGCTAAGTAATAGCTTTATAGTAGCGTCTTTATACTATATTAATAATATACCGTCCTTATCCTTTTAATAGTTTTTTTAGCTTATTTAGCTAATAGTAGCTAAGCAGCTTAAGGTAGTTAGTAAGCGGCTTTATTATAGATCCTTACTTTATATTTACTCGTGCGGCTTTATTTTTATTAAGGCGATTAGTGCGTTTAGCTAAAACTTATAGTAAAGTTTTTCCGACTCTCCTTTAAGGTATATATTTAAGCCCTTACTAAGTAGTAAGGAGTCTCCGCGCTAAGAAATACTTAAGTTCCTTAGTAGGATATATTATAAGAAACTAGCTTTATTTAGGCCTTATCTTATATTATTATCCTACTTATCTTTCCTATACCGTTTTTTAATCCTCTATTAAGTCTTTTATTTTACCTACTAGCCTTATAGGCCGCTTATAAGCAAGATATTATATCTTACTTACTACCGCTATCGTAATTATCCCCCGCTCTCTATTACCGGGCTTTCCGACTTATTATCCTTTTTACGCGGCGCTACTACCTACGCCTTTCCGCTAACCGATATACGTCTAGCTACTAAGAAGGTATTAAGGTAAAGGTAGGCTATCCCGTTAATATTAACGGGTATAGTAAGCACCGGGGTATTAAATATCTATATTCCCGCTTAAAAGCGGGTAATAAGGTCTTTAATAGCCTTAGTACTTAACTCCTCGCTCTTAAGGTTTTAAATATACTTAATAGTCTCGAAGAACCTTTATTTAAAGGGGGCCTTAAAGGTAAGAATATAAAGCGCGTAGTTAATACGGTTAATAAAGCGGATATTAAAGCCTAAGAACTTTATTGCTTAAGTTAAAGTTAAGTCGCGTTTAAACTCTTCGCGGGCCTATAAGTAAAACTTAGCGTAGTTTATAACTAAGCGGAAACTCCCGATTATTATAATCTTATCGCTAAAGTATAGGCCTATAAAGCTAAGTCCGTTAAGGATCGTATTAGTTATTACTAGCGGCTCTTATAAGATCGGGCGGCGGAATATATCGCAAGGCTAATTATCGCTATCTTCTCCGGTTAAGGAGGGACGGCGGATAGACTATAGTAAAGCGCTTATACGCCTCTATATAACTAGGCTAAGCGTAGCGGCGGGCAGGAAGAGCGTTTACTAAGCGGGACTAAATAGGTCCTTAAGGCTTATTATAGCTATAGGCTAAGAAGGGGATTTTATAGTATAGGCTAGACCGCGTATAAAGCGAGACGGGGTTTTAGCCGTAGTTGTTTTAAACGCCGCTATAAACCCGGCTATAAACTAGTTAAGCTAAGCCTTAAATATATAGTTAAGGACGGCGTAAATATCGTTTTAATCGTTTAGCTAAAGCGGGTTTCCGCTAACTACGGCGGCTACTATAAATTTTAAGACTATAGCGAGGTTAGCTAACCTTAAAGCGTTAAGTATTAACTAGTTATTCCGCTAATAAAGATTTTTAGCTACGCTTTAAAAAATATATAGGCGGCGGGGGCTTCTAAATAGTAAAAGCTAAGTAAGAGGTATAGCTAAGTTACTACGAAACCGGCTATTTAGACCTCGCTATAATATAAGGCTAAGAGGTAAGTCGTCTAAGTTAAGTGTTTAAAAAGGGTAGTATAAGCCGTTTTTTATAGTGCTATAGTTTAGGTTAAATTTATTAGCTTAAGCGCGGCTACGGAAAGCGGCGTAGGTTTATATAGAAGCTTAAACCTAAAGGTTTTAACTCTCGTTAAGGGACTTAAGGCTATAGAGGATAGCCGCCTTGTTTTTATAAAGCTTAAGGGCTCGCTTATATCCTTCGTATTAAAGGCGTAAGGGCTTATAAAAGAGTAGGCTAAAGAAGTAATTATAAAATAGCTAGTCTTAGCTATAAGAGACGTTAAACGATAAAGGGACTTAAAACGGGAGTATAAAGATCGTAGGCTTAAGGTAAAGAAGGTTATACGTATAAAAGTAAGCGAGGTGCGGCGGGCTATAGCTAGCGGTAAAGGGAAATATAGTTATAAAAAGAAAAAAGGAAAGGAGAGAAGGCAGGCGGCGGAGAGAATTTAAATAAGTATACTATAAAGCTAAAAAGGCCTTATTACTTAAAGTAAATAGCGGTATATTATTATTAAAAGAACTAATTACCTTAAGCGTAGTAAGTTATAGTTTCTTATAACTTATAGTAGCTTTTAAGTCTTATACTTAGGCTTAACCTCTTAATTCTCTTAGTTAAAGAGTTTCGTATTAGGTTATAAAAGCTACGCGTTATATTTTTATCCGAACTACTTAAGTAGCTAACTCCTTTTATGCTTTTTCGAAGGCTTTTATAATCTTTAGCGAGAAGACCGCTTTTTCGTTTACTTATAAGTTATAGCTACTTAGCTAGCCTTTTTAAGCTATAAGGAACTCCTTCCTTAGCTTTTCGCCGTCTTTCTTTATTATATAGCTTTATAGGATTTATTTTACTTCTTACTTATTTAAGTAAGGTGTTCTTTTACTTTAAATTAGTCTTAAGCGTATAGCTAGCTCGTCCGCTAAGCGTAGTTATATTATTAAAATAACTAAATAAATATTAAAAGACCTTTTTATATTTAACCGGTATATAAGCTATCTTACTATAGCGGTAACCTTAAACGGCTTAGTGCGTCTTTCTTAAAGCTTTACTAGTCTGCCGTTTGCGATATAGTAGCCTTTACCGAGCTATAGCTAGACTTAATCGCTAGGCTTAAATTTTAGTAAGCGGTATTTCTTATTATATCTATCCTTTATAGCGGCTTAGATATAAGTAATAGCTAACTTAGCTTCTTCTTATAAGACTTCTTAGTTTCGTAGGTATAAGTAGGTATTAAGGAACCGGAGGCCGTTATTTATTCTTATCCTTATAATAAGCTTACTAAAAGCCGCGTAAATTACTAAGGAGAAGGAATTATTAAGGCTAAACTAAAAGGCAATTAGCGTATTAGTTTAGCGTAGGTTTAGGAAATTAGCGGTAAAGAATTATAGCGCGATATTTATAGTTTAGTTTCGCCTTTCCGATAAGCCGTCGGTTTAAAGGTACTAAGTAGTAAATATAAAAAGCTTCGATTTAAAGGCTTGCTATAAGGTCTGCTAAAATACTAAGGTAAACTTTATATCTTAGTTAAAGATTATCTTTTTTAAAATCCCTTAGTTAGCGCGGAGTAGTTTAGTATATAACGCTTATACTTAGTCTTCCGCTATAAACTAGTTATTACTTAAGATAAGGAGATATATTTTTAAGAATCTATCGGTTATAGTTAGTAAGGTATTAAAAAAGTTCTTTATAGGATCTTTTTATAAGGATTATTTAGCTTAAACTACTAAGAGCTTAGTAATAAAGTCTATTGCTATTATTTAGTATAAAACCGGCGGGCTTTAAATCGGGATAAGCTATCTTAGCGTCTTACTTTAATTAGTTTAGTTATGGTAGTAAGTATTATATCTATTTACGACCTCGTCTACGTATTTACTAAGCCGTAGGATTAAGAAGCTTTCGGATAAGTCTTACTATATATATATATAGCCGGCATAAAAGTATTTCGCGTAGGCGTTTTCGACGATCTCCTTAGCATAGGTCTTAAGGATATATAGTCTCCGGCGTTTATCGTTCTCTATAAAGTATAGCAACCCTTATAACCGGAGGAATAAGAGTCTAGGGACCCTATTTTTATCGCCGAGTTATGCTATGATTTTTACTTACTATATATCTTCCGTATATCTATTAATTATTTTTTAGCGGAGCGGCAATTCGATTAATACTTCCGCGTAAAGGAATATACGGTCTATTATCTCGTCTTTTTAAATACGTTTTAATTCCCTTTCTTAGTTTAAGGATACCGGCCTATTGTCTTAGTGCGGTAAATATAAGAGCGCGTCCGGCACGACGTTTTTAACGCTTAAGATATAGCATACTTTAAGCGGGAATTAGCTTAAGTATTAAGACGCGAGGACTAGCTTATCGTTAGATTTTATACTAATAAAGAATAGGGATTTTTAATATATAATTCCATAAGTGCTTATATAGTCGGTAAAGATAACTACTTATAGCGTTCTTATAGATAGTACTATAGTACGTAGCTTATATACTACCTATACTAAACTAGCTACTTTAAGTTTTATAGGCTAGTATTAAGGTTCTCCGCT